>CAUYQV010095995.1:0-16076 GCA_963574575.1 Galagoides demidoff
CCCGAGCCCGGGCCCGCCAAACCACAATGATGGCTGCAACCAAAAAATGGCTGGGCGTTGTGGTGGGCGCCTGTGGTCCCAGCTACTTGGGAGGCGGAGGCAGGAGACTCGCTTGAGCCCAGGAGTTGGAGGTTGCTATGAGCTGTGATGCCATGGCACTCTACCACCCAGGGGGATAGCTTGAGGCTCCGTATCAAAAAAAAAAAAAAAAAAAAAAAAAAAGATTTTGGGGCGGGTACAGTGGCTCACACCTGTAATCCCAGCACTTGGGAGGCTGAGGCGGGTGGATTGCCTAAGCTCACAGGTTTGAGACCAGCATGAGCCAAAGTGAGACCTTCATCTCTTAAAAAATAGCTGGTGTTGTAGCAGGCACCTGTATACTTGAGCCTAAGAGTTTGAGGTTGCTGTGAGCTATGATCCCATGCTATTCTACTGAGGGAGACAAAGTGAGACTCTAACTCAAAAAAATAAAAAATTTTTGTGGTAGGCACCTTAGTCCCAGCTACTCAGGAGGCTGAGGCGAGAGAATCACCTAAGCCCAGGAGTTGGAAGTTGCTGTTACCTGTGACGCCATGGCACTCTACCAAGGGCAAGAAAGTAAGACTCCGTCTCTAAAGAAATAAAACAATAAAAGATTTTAACTTGGCCCTGTACCCGTAGTACAGTGGTTAGGGTGTCAGCCACATACACCGAGGCTGGCAGGTTCAAGCCCAGCCCGGGCCAGCTAAACAAAAATGACAAGTGCAACAAAAAATTGCCGGGCGTTGTGGTGGGTGCCTGTCGTCCCAGCTACTTGGGAGGCAGAGGCAAGACAATCACTTAAGCCCAAGAGTTGGAGGTTGCTGTGAGCCGTGATGCCACAGCATTCTACCAAGGGCAACATGGGAAGATTCTGTCTCAAAAAAAAAAAAAAAATTAACTTTAGTTCTACATTAAATTTGTTGTGCTACTCATTAATCCTTTAACTTAGTTTTCCATTCATCTTTCGTTTCAATAATAACATAAGCTATTTCACGTAGCTCACTGTAGCCTCAAACTCCTGGGCTCAATCCTTTCACTTCAGCTTCCCGAGTTTCTGAGACCACAGGCATGAGCTATCATACCTAGACATTTTTTTTAATTTTGGCACAAATTTCTCAAGCTTGCCTTGATTATTCCATTATGGTGTTATAAGAGCTGCTTTGAAAGTGACCTTCATTTCTATAATGACTATGTTTTTCTCTTATTTTGGACCCTGGTTCCATCAGTTCATTCTTATTTCCTTCTGTTATCATTTATTTCTTGAGCTTTAGGATTTTATCTTTAAACTCCTGTTTCAAAGGAGCTGCCTCAACCCTAGTACACCCTCACCTTCCAGCATACGGAATTATCTGTTCACTTTTCCTTGGGGCTTGACTCTAAGCTGGACTAATCACAAGGGCACGGGTGGCATAAATTTTAAGGGGATAATTGGTTTTATTGCTCTTCAGTTGACCAAGATGAGGAGCTGTAAGGCTGTTTGCTGCCAGTTTCTCCACTCTGAAATTCTTACAAAAATAGCAAGATTATACAGTTTGTAATTGATGCCCCACCTTTCCTGCAACTAAGGGAGCCAAAATACATCCCCAACTGTGCCCATCCAAGCATAAGGTTATTGGTTTGGTCCTCGGGGTGTATCATCATCTTGGGAGAGAACTGCTTCTCTGATGCTTTATATAGGAAATCAACCTCTCTTGGAACCCTCTCTTCCCCTAATTAAATTTTCACTGTGCTTGTAGTGTTGTTAAGTCATACTATGATTACATGGTTATGGCAGTTATCCAAGATTTTAGTTTTTTTTTTTTTGAGACAGAGTCTCACTTTGCCACCCTCTATAGAGTACCTTAGTGTCATAGCTCACAGCAACCTCAAACTCTTGGGTTCAAGTGATTCTCTTGCCTCAGCCTCCCAAGTAGGTGTGACTACAGGTGTCTGCCATCAATGCCCAGTTATTTTTAGAGACAAGGTCTTGCTCTGGCTCAAGCTACTCTTGAACCTGTGAGCAATCCACCTGCCTTGGCCTCCCAGAATGCTAGGATTATATTATATAGTCACAAGCCACCACGCCTGGCCTCTTGAGTTTCTTTTCTGTTTCTCATTCTCCTTATTTATTTATTTATTTTTGAGACAAAGTGTAGGCTGTCACCCTTGGGTAGAGTGCCATACAGTCACGGCTCACAGCAACCTCCAACTTGGGCTCAAGCTATCCTCTTGCCTCAGTTTTTCTATTTCTAGTAGAGACAGGGTCTTGTTCTTGCTCAGGTTGGTCTTGAACTCATGAGCTCAAGGGATCCACCTGCCTCAGCCTCTGGAAGTGCTAAGAGTACAGGCGTGAGCCACTGCGCCTAGCCCTCATTCTTCCTATATTTTTAGCTGGTTTAGAGAAGGAATAGAAATATCAGTATTCTGCCATCATTAGCCAAACTATCTTTTAAAATTCTGAATAGTAAATTATTTCATAATAAAATCTAAACCATAAAACTTTTTCTATGCAATTTTTGGGGCGGGGGGAGACAGAGTGTCATTCTGCAGCGCAGGCTAGAGTACCATGGCATCAGCCCAGCTCACGGCAACCTCAAACTCCTGGATTCAAGCCATTCTGCCTCAGCCTCCTGAGTCACTGAACTATGACTACAGGTGTTCCCTAATTTTTCTATTTTTAGTAGAGAGGGGGTCTGGCTATTGCTTAGCCTAGTCCTCCAACTCTCAAGCTCTAGCAATCCACCTCTAGAAGGCTGAGGATTACAAGGCATGAGCCACAGCACCCACCTTCACTATGCAATTTTTTATAGCAAAAGCATTACTTCTATAATTACTGTTTATTTTAAAGAATCAACAAGCTATTAAAGAAGTTGCTAAACTTGATTCAATTCCTTTCACTATGTCAAATTCATGTAATTCTAGCTTTAATGACAATGATTTACTACACTTATGAAAAGTCCATCACTTTCCCAGCAGTTGTGGAAACAATCTATAAGATAAAAGGCATTCAAAAGAAAGAAAGAGGGCAGGGCCCAAAGCTCAGTGGGGAGTAGGGTGCCAGCCTCATACACCAAGGCTGAAGGGTTTGAACCCAGTCCAGGCCAGCTAGAACAACAATGACAACTGCAACAAAAAAAAAACAGCCGGGTGTTGTAGTGGGTGCCTGTAGTCCCAGTTATTTGGGGGGCTGAGGCATGACAGTCCCTTGAGCCCAAGAGTTTGAGGTTGCTGTGAGCTGTGGCGCCACCGCACTCTCCCCAGGGCGACAGCTTGAGACTATTGAGAGAAAGAAAAGGGAAGGGAAGTAAAGGAAGAAAGAAAATAAATGATCACTAGGCTCGGCACCTGTGGCTCAATCGGCTAAGGCGCCAGCCACGTACACCTAAGGTGGCGGGTTCGAATCCCCAGCCCGGGCCCGCCAAACAACGATGGCTGCAACCAAAAAATGGTCGGGCGTTGTGGCGGGCGCCTGTGGTCCCAGCTACTTGGGAGGTGGAGGCAGGAGACTCGCTTGAGCCCAGGAGTTGGAGGTTGCTATGAGCTGTCATGCCATGGCACTCTACCCAGGGGGATAGCTTGAGGCTCCGTCTCAAAAAAAGAAAGTGGCAAAAGTGACAAAATAACCTCACTTAGAACTTGGGAAAGAGAGGAGGAAGGGAATCCATAATTCCATTATTGTGTTTGGTAATGGCTCTGTTAAGATAATTTATATCCTCTAAATTTTACCCATTTAAGGTGTATCATTTTATTTTTGTATTTAGTAAATTTCAGTGTTCAGTTTCAGGTTTTAAAAAGTCCCCCAGAGTTGTCCAACCACCACAATACATTTTAGAATATTTTATTGCTCCCAAAAGGAACTTTGTATCCATTAGCAGTTTCTAAGTTCTCCTCCCCTCCCCTTCAACTGCCAGCTCCTGGCAACCACTGACCTACTTTCTGTCTTTATACCTAGTAGATTGGCTTAGTCTGGACATTTCACATAGATGGAATCTGACAATATGTGGTTGGCTTCTTTCCCTTACCATAATATTTACAATTTAAAATTTGTCCTCAAACTTTTTAAACAGGGGGCCAGTTCACTGTCCCCTCAGACCATTGGAGGGTTGGACTGCGGGCCCCGGGACGAGTAGGCTGCTAAGTGGATCAGGCAGTGGTGGCAAAAACACCAGGCAGGCTGGATAAATGTCCTAGGCGGGCTGCATGTAGTCCGCAGGCTGTAGTTCAAGGACACCTGAGTTTCAAGATTCATCTAGGCTGTAGCAGTACATAGGTCACCACGAGGGTGTGGAAACAGACTGTGTTATGGTCCATTATTTCACTTCCAAGAAATAGTCCACAGCATCCTTTCTGACTCACCCATACACAAGTCTCAACTTGCTCAGAGTATCAGTGTAGCTGGGAGGGCTTCGTTTGTTTTGGTGCACACGGATTTTACATTTCTTTTTTTTTTTTTTTTTTAATTTTTAATTTTTGGCTGGGGCTGGGTTTGAACCTGCCACCTCCGGCATACGGGGTCAGCACCCTACCCTTTTGAGCCACAGGTGCCGCCGGGATTTTACATTTTTGATTTTTGTTATCTCAAAACTTTCGTTATGACCCACCTACTGCTACTTCATTTGATTTTATGGCTGAATAATACTCCATTGTATGGATAAATTTAGCTTACCCACTTATCAATTGATGGACATTTGGGTAGGTTGTACTTTTTGCTTGTTGTGGATTATGCTGCTGTGAACATCTGTGTGTAAGTTTTTCTGTGGATATAAGTTTTCAGTTCTCTTGGGTGTATACCTAGGAGTAGAATTGCTGGGTCCTGTGGTAACTCTGTGCTTAACCTTTGTGAGGAGCTGCCAGACTGTTGTTCAAAGTGATTGTACCATTGTACTTCCCTAGAAGTAGCATATGAAGTTGCTGGTTTCTCCACATCCTTGGCTGTTCTGGTTGTCTTTTTTTTATACTAGCCATCCTAATGAGGATGAAGTATCTCATTGTGTTTTAATCCCCTTATTCTTACACTATAGTTGTTCCCATTTTTCTTTCTGACTTTAAGTGTTTGCCATATCCTACATGGGTGTATCCTGTCCCCCACTCCCCTTCCTGGCTTAGCTTAATTTCAAAAACTTTCATTTTTGCTGCTGACACCCACAAGCAAGACATCATGGTAATGCTGATGCTGTTAGAAAGTGGGAGCCCAGGGATCTTGTGAGACCTCTTTGGTGGGGTGGAAAAACTGAGGTGCCCTTGGAGAACTAGAACCTCTTTGTGCCCACAGGTTACTGCTACTATAAGCTTCAGGTTGACTTCTCCTCAGACCGCCTGGGCTGTTTTACCAAGTGCAGGAAGCCATGTAGGTGAGTGCCCCTTCTGACAGGTGCAAACTGGGCAGTGGGCCGCTTGTCTGGGTAGAATACAGGTACCCAGCTAAGCCTTCGACTGGGATTTCCACTCCAGCACTGAGCATCTTTCTCCTCCCCAGTGTGACCAGCTACCAGCTCTCTGCTGGTTACTCACGATGGCCCTCAGTGACCTCCCAGGTAAAGGGGGAAATGAGGAGGTGGGACTCATGCATGGGCAGGTATTGTGTGTGTGTGTTTGACCTGACCCCATCCCTGTAAGCCTGAAGAGTATTGGGGTGACCTTGGTGACATTCCCATTCTTTCCCAGGAATGGGTCTTCCAGATGCTATCCCGACAGAACAATTATACCATCAACAATAAAAGGTCAGTCCTGTCCTGGTCCCAGTCCCAGGAATCCTTGGGAGGGAAAACAAACCTGGGGGAGAGGAATCAATACAGTTGATTGGAGAAAGGCCCCAGAAGTTAACATTCCTCCCTTTCTTCCCACTTTCCCTTACGCTAAAGAGACGGAGTTGCCAAACTCAACATCTTCTTCAAGGAGCTGAACTACAAAACCAATTCCGAGTCTCCCTCTGTCACGGTACATCCTGCCTCATGGAGCCTGAGATTCTCTGGGGTCTTAGCAGGGGGGCTGTCAGGGAAAAGCAAACGGTGCCCTTGTGGGGCCAGGGCGTTTGGACATTGAAGGTAGGAGACCAAGGAAGAGGAGACAGGTGAGGCTGGTGGGTTGGAAGCAGGAGGGTGACTGGGGTGTGAGGTCTTTAGGCTAGTGGAGGGAAGGGTGTGCCAAATGCTGGGAGGAGGCCCTTGAGACACATCTCTGGCTATGGCCCAGTTGGCGTTTCTCTCTGGTCAACACTGGCCAGGAGCTGTGTGCTCCTAAGGGAGAGGGTGGAAGCAAGGAGCCAAGGGCTGCTGAGAGGCTGAGAGGGGTTGGGGGTCTTTGGGGAGGAAGAGAGATGGCTTGGTCCAGAGGGATGGGGCTCCTCTGCCAGAGCCCACCCAGGTTTCTCTGTCCCGTGGTCATGTGACTCTCCTCCTCACAGATGGTCACCCTCCTGTCCAACTTGGGTAGCCAGTGGAGCCTGTGGTTTGGCTCCTCGGTGCTGTCTGTGGTGGAAATGGCCGAGCTCATCTTTGACCTCCTGGGTATCACGTGCCTCATGCTGCTCCGGAGATTCCGAAGCCGATACTGGTCTCCAGGCCGAGGGGGCAGGGGTGCTCGGGAGGTGGCCTCCACTCCACCTTCCAACCTTCCTTCCCGCTTCTGCCCCCACCCCACGTCCCCACCCTTATGCCAACCAGGACCTGTTCCCCTCCCGGCCTTGGAAGCCCCTCCCCCTGCCTATGCCACCCTGGGCCCCTGCATATCCCCAGCAGGCTCCTCTGCCTGTCCTCTGGGGGAGCCCTGAAAGGGGAGAATGCTCCTCCCCTCATGTCAGGTGCTCCCCTAGAGAAAGGGACCTGCCTTGGCTGCTCCAGGATGTTTAGGATTTCCTCTCAGAGCCACGGACTGCCTTTGGTATGGGGGAGAGAAGCAGGATGGGTGAGGAGCTCTGGAAGTTGCCCAGAGAACAGTGGTCAGTAGAGCTGCCCAGAATTTCTTTGGCTCCTGCCTGCACCCCTTGTCCTGTCTCTGGACACTCTGATTTCCCCACCCAAGGCCCACAAGTCTCTTTTTGGCTCAGATCAGCCAAGCCAGACTTGGAGCTTTGACAAAGAACTTTCCTAGGAAACGACTGATGACCTGAGCACAACACAGACAAGGGCACACAAAGGCATGTCCAGATTTTCTGCACAACGGTGACTGCAGCCAGCCGCAGCAGGGCCTGGACACTGCTTTCTAGTGACATAAATGTCTGCTCCTCTTCTTGAACTTGGGTGGGGAACCCCACTCAAAAGCCCCCTTTGTTAGTTCTTGGGCAATTCCCCTTCCCACACTCTTTGGTTGGGGGGGGGGGGCTGTAGTGAAGGATTAGCCATTCCCAGTCGGTCCCAGAATTCCTCTAGCCTCATCCCCCATCCCCCATAGAACCATACCCTAACTCCTCTTTCCTGTGTCATACCTCTGCACATTTACTCAAGCTATTTCTTCAGCCTGGAAAGTGTTCCTTACCATTTCCTGGAGAACTCCTATGCATCCCTCAGAACCCTGCCTGCTCAGACACCATTACTTTTTTGAAGGCTTCTGCCCATTTTCCCTAGAATTGATCACTCCCCTCTCCCCTGGGCTCCCATAGTGTGTTACATACAAAATCTATGGGAGTGTTGATGTTGGATTATACTTGCTCATTTGTGTCTGCCTCCCCAACTAGACTGTAAGCTCCTTGTGATCAGGGCCTGAATCTTGTTCATTTATGTGTGCTCCAGGTCTGGCTTAGTGTCCTCCTTGGAGCAAGTAGGCAGGTATTCAATAAACATTTGTTGCATAAATGAATGTCTGGAGAGCTGAATGGGGCATGGTGAAGGGGAAAGGAATGGATGCCCATCTCTGAGTCACTGCTCAGGCTTCTGGTTAAGTCCTAGGCTGAGGGAGGGGAGAGACTCTCATGCCCCTTGGCTTCACCATGGAAGTGACCATACTTAACGGTCCTTGGGAGTGAAGAAGGATCCTATGATTTCTTATGTTGGGGAGACACACTTTCTCTAGCGTCTGGACCTTGCATCCTAACTTTTGTCACTATCACTTTTTTTTTGAAACAGGGTCTCACTCTGTTCCCTGGGTAGAGTGCAATGGAATTGCCACAGCTCACTGCAACCCCAGACTCAAGTGATCTTCCTGTCTCAGCTTCCCAAATAGGTGTGCACCACCATGCCTGGCTAGTTTCTCTATTTTTAGTAGAGATGGGAGTCTCACTCTTGCTCAGGCTGGTCTTTAACTCCTGAGCTCAAGCAATCCTCCCACCTTGGTCTCCCAGAGTACTAGAACTGCAGGCATAAAGTTGCTGTGCCAGGTCTCACCATCACCATTAATCCTATCTACGCCATTTGCTGAGTCCCAGTCACCACCAGCTGCTGTAGCTTGACCCTCATCTGCCCCCCGCCCCATAAGATCAGCTGCCCAGGATTAGTAGGGGAGGCAGAGGTGTGGGCAGGTTTTTCCTGAACCTTGAAGCCTCCTGCATTCTTGTTTGTACTTCATCACAGTGAGGGGAATAGAAGGAATCCTCCCAGCTTTAATAAGGGAGAAATTGAGGTTCAAGGAAAGGCTGAGAGATGTCTGAGTGGAACCCCAATTTTCTGATCCCTGATTTCTCCCTCCCTCCAGCATCAGACCTGGAATCCAGAAGTAACCTTTTCTCATTGTAGGGATTCTTCCCTTGTGGCCTTGCTCTTATTTCTTTTGATTATTTCTGCCTGTCCTGAGGAACCAAAGGGAAAAGAGAGGAAAGAGGAGAAAGAACTGGTGAAGGGAGCAGGGAGGTGGACAGGGTCATGACCAGGAACAATGCAATGGGATGGCTGCTAACTTCCCTTTCCTCCACTTGGGCTGATTAGAGGAATTGGTGGTGTTTCAAGGCTCCTCTGTTGGAGCCCTCAGGTGCAGCCTGCTCCCTTGGCCTCTTTCCCAGCTCTCTCTCCCCTGGCTGGGGTGGGACGACCTGCAGGATGACTACTATCATCTGCCCTCCACCTTGTGCCTCCTTTTCTCCTCTCCTGCCTTCATTTCCATCTGTAGGTATTTCCTTATATCCATTCCCTTGTCTGTGGGCTAATCTTGGACCCAGGGTTAGGAGTTAGAATCAGGGCGTTACAAATAAAAGGGTCTAAAGGCCAGGTGCAGTGGCTCACGCCTGTAATCCCAGCACTCTGGGAGGCTGAAGTAGGCAGATTGCCTGAGCTCACAAGTTTCAGACCAGCTTGAGCCAGAGTGAGATCCCATCTCTAAAAATAGCCAGGCATTGTGGTGGGTGCCTGTAGTCCCAGCTACTCAGGAGGCTGAGGCAAGAGAATCTCTTGAGCCCAGGGGTCAGAGGTTGCTGTGAAGTATGACGCCATAGCACTCTACCCAGGGCAACAAAGTGAGACTTTGTCTCAAGAAAAAAGGGGGGTTAAAGTTGCCTTATTATCTTTATCAGGCTTACTAAGTGAAATGACTGACCTAAGTTCATAACTCTTACAGAATCAGTCTTGAACCCAAGGCTCTGTGACTCCCCTTGTCTCCCTCTGACACATACAGTCTGAATGGCATGGCTTGGGCTAGCTAGAACTCATGTCACCTGGAGTCCAGTGCTCCCTTGGGTTAAGTGCATGCCTGTGTACCTGACTGTGTGTGTGTTGGGGAATGCATCTGTGCGACACGTAGTGGGGGAGGGAGGTTACCACTATTTGAAGCTCTTTACCTTTTGCCTCCCAAACCCTAATTCTAATTGGTGACAGCCAATTCTGTCACCCCTAGTCTGCCCGTCTCCCATTCTCCATCTCTCCCCCAGGAGTTTTTCTTTCTTTTTTTTTTGTTGTTGTTATTGCAGTTTTTGGCCGGGGCCAGGTTTGAACGGGCCACTTCTGATATATGGGGCCAGCACCCTACTCCTTGAGCCACAGGCGCAGCTCCCCACCAGGAGTTTTTCTACACTTGGGGAGATGATGATCTCATTCTCACCTCCTCCTGGAAACTAGTTAGCTTTGTGTATTCACCCACTTCTCAACATGTTTTCTTTTTTTTTTTTTAAATGAATTTTATTGAATAATTTAGAATTACATGTCTCAAAGTTTACAACTTATTGAGTAAATAAACATTATCTTAAATATTGAAAAAAATTCTCCTTTAGTGCCAGGCTATGTGAATGGCCTGTTTGCACAGACTATTAGAAATTCCTTGTAACATTAAAAATAGGATGCTGAAGTTGTTATTAATACGCTACAATTAACATTGCTACCATTTGTTGAATGCTATATGAATGTATGGCAAACACTTGGTTCATATTATATGCATTTAGTCATCAAACCAGCTCTGTGAGGGGTACTGGCACATGTCCCCTTCTTCAGATGAGGAGCCTGAGGCTGTCCTCTCTCCTTCATGTTGGAAATTGGCACTTTGTTTTCCAGACCCTGCCTCTTCAAAAGCTCTGCTTTGGGTCCACTCCTGCTGAGGCTAGGGCCTCCCAGTGTTGGCAGTGAGTTCCTTTCTCTGTGAGTCCAGCTTTAGCTCTGCAGTGCTCCAGAAGCTCAGTGCTGGGAAGGCAGGTATGTAGCAGAGGTGGGGTGGGGTGGGCACCTGACCTCCATTCTCATCTATAGGTGTTCTGCCCTCAGGAATACAGAGGGGAGGCTGGGAAGAGTCAGAGAAGGTACACTTGGGGCTGAGAGTGCAGCTCCAAGGCAGAAGGGGTGAGGAGCTTTGATTCCAAGTAATAAAGCCTGAGGCCCTCCACCTCTGATCTCCCTTCATTTCTAGCAGCTTCAGTTTCTGGAGGCCCCCAGGCTGGGCTGGGTGTAGGGAAGGTCATTGCACCCAGAAGGTATGAATGAATGTTGTCATTCTCTTGGGAGATGTCCCTCATGAATGGGGATGACATAATGCATCCAGAGCCAGGGTGTGGGGTCTGACCCAAAGGGACAGAGAAACAGTGGTAGTGCATCCCTCACAGCCCAAGGACCCCTTGAACTAGAAGCCAAGAGTCTGGGGTTCTCTGACGGATCTGCCTCCTGTACACGTATATGTATGGGCCTCAGACATCTCCTAAGACCTTCTCCTATCTATAAAACAAGGGGCTTGACTTGGTGCCTGTAGCTCAGCAGGTTGGACACCTGGGTTCAAACCCAGCCTGGGCCTACCAAATAACAATGACAATTACAACCAAAAAATAGCTGGGCATTGTGGTGGGTGCCTATGGTCCCAGCTACTTGGGAGGCTGAGGCAAGGGTGCTTAAGTCCAAGAGTTTGAGGTTGCTGTGAGCTGTGATGCCACGTCACTCTACCAGGGTGACATAGTGGGACTCTGTGTCAAAAACAAAAAAACAAGGGGCTTGTAGACTATCTCTAAATTGATGCCTCAGAATACTTGGGACAAGGATAATGGGAACGTACTAGTGATATCTGATGCAGATATTTTTATTTCCAAAGCATTTTCATGGGTGCGGTCTCATTGATCCTCATGGCATCACTTTCCCAGTCCAGGTGGGGAGAAATTGTTACCCCCATTTACTAAATGAGGGAGGATGCCGGATGAGGTAGCTCACACCTGGCCTGTAATCTTAGCACTCTGCGAGGCCACGGTGGGTGGATTACCAGAGCTCACGAGTTGGAGACCAGCCTGCAACAGAGCGAGACCCCCATCTCTAAAAATGCACTGTGGCAGGCACCTGTAGTCCCAGCTACTTGGGAGGCTGAGGCAAGTGAATCACTTAAGCCCAAGGGTTTGAGGTTGCTGTGAGCTATGATGCCATAGCACTCTACTGAGGGTGACAAAAAGACTGTCTCAAAAAAAAAAAAAAAAAAAAGAGGGAGATTGTCTGATGTCCCACAATTGGCAGACGAGCCAGGCTTAACAGCTGGGAACCCAGCCAGGCAGAAACTATATGAGAGCCAGGTGAGGGGAGGTGTAGACAGGGCAGACAGGCTTAGGACTTATTCTGTGGCTTCGGTTGGACAAGTAAATTCCCAAGAAAGTAGAAGATTAGGGGGCCAGTGGAGAACTCTGGTATAAAGAGGAGGGTTACTAAGAAATACTGAGTTCTTGTCATGTGTCAGAGACTTGTCTGTCCTATCTCACAAATCCTTATAGTACCCCGTTCCCAGATAGGTATTCTCCATTTTGCAAATCGGAAAACAGAAAGGTTAGGTTATGTGTCCAAGAGCTCTCATCTGAAAAGTGGAGCATTCTGAACTGGAACCCAGTAAATTTGACTCCAAAACTCTGGATCTTTCTATTGCTGCTCCATGTGGGCAAGGCCAGTGATAGGGGAGCAGGCAGGGGACTTGCTACAATGTGGTGCTTGACTGGATATGGTCAGATTAGTGGGTTTGGGGCACAGGCAGCTGGATCTGGACTCCCATGCCTCTGACTGGGCTACAGAGAGTTAAAATACCTTGGCCCCCTCCTCCTGCCCGCCTCCTCTGCCCTCCTCCTCCTCTGGTTCTTCCTGTTGCAACATCGCCTCTGCTAGTCTCTCTTCCCCTCCCACCTCTTTTCTCTTCTCTGCTTTAATTTTCTCAGAGTACTCCAAACTCGGGCTCCAGTTCTGGCCTTTGGGGTTCAAGGTCACTGGGACTGGGCTGTGATCTCCACCCCTAAATCTCAACCCTCAACTCCCCAACCCAAGGCACTTGGGACGTCCTGGACAGACCTGGGCTTCCCAGGACACCACCACCACTGCTGACCCTACCCTGAGCCCAGATGGGGGAGTGAGAGGCCACAGCTGGCGGGACATGGGCCCCTCCACTGTGCCTGACCTGCTGCTGCCACTGGTGAGTACAGAAACAAAGAAAAAGTAGGCTGGTGGGCAAGATGCCACCTGGTGGAGTGGGCCCCCGGGGGGCTGTGACTCCCCTGCCTGGCCTGGCCTTGGCGCCAGCCTCAGGCCTGTATGGCCTAACCCTAGCCACTGCCAGCTTGGGTTTCCCCATTCATCTGCTTCTCAGAGAAGAGGCTTTGCCAGGGCGGGGGTGGAGGGGGGAGTTTGAAAGGGAGAAAGCAAAAGGAAGCCTTGGCCCCTGACAGCCATGGAAGTTTGCTGGGGGTTGGGGGGGGGCGTCTGGGATGTGGAAACAGTGACAGGCCCCATGCTCAGGGCAGATTGGTGGGGCGGGGAGGGGGGCAAAAAAAGCAGTGGCAGAGGGAAGGTGAGGCTTCTGGGAACCGGCCGATTGATTCAGCCATCTGTCCCCTGGCCTGCTGGCTGGCGGGATGTACTGGGCTGTGGGGAGGTGAGGCTGCTTATGGAGGGGTGAGAGCTAGACAGCTAGTGAAGAGGGTAAATTGAGTCCAGGAGAGGAGCGAGTTGGTGGGGTAGGCTTGGGATGCTATGTGGTGGAGGTATTTGGGAGTGGATGGGGACAGGGCAACTGAGTAGAAAGAGTCCCCACTACCCTGGCGTGGCCCAGGCCGTCTGCCCGGGTGCCTTCTTCTCCCTTTTGCTTCTGGCCCTGCTGCTTGGCAGGTAGTGTCCCGGGTCTCACCCTTGCTAGATAGGTAGTACCACCCCCACCTGGTCAGTGTCCCTCTGCCTGTCCCCTAGCACCCCCACCCCAACAACCTAAACATGGATTCCTTAGTTTCTTATTCTATAGCTCTGTTTGGGGAAGTTGTTAGAAAGTTGTTTTCGTCACTGGAAAATGTCCTTTCTCTGGCTTCAGCCTTGTTTCAGTGTTTCCTTGATCTTCCTCCATGTCCTGGAATCACCCTGTCCAGACACTCTAAGTCAATCTAGTTGGGTGGGGTCAGGTTCCCCCACCTGAGTTGGCCGTAATGGCTATGGCCTCTCCACACCACTCCTTTCTTCTCAGCAGTCGCCCCAGGTGTCTCAGACTCCTCAGAGCCTCCTTGAAACTCTTTCTCTCTAGTCCCTTCTTGCCTCCTCTCTTCTGTGTTCCAGTCCCACACATCCGTTCTGTCAGTCCTCAGGCAGCCCCTCTGTCTGTCTGTTATGATCTCACTCTTCTCTCAACTCCTGGCTCCCCAGCCCCACCTCCTCTCCTTCCCACCACCCAGCTGCCCTGGCATCTGAGATCTCTGTTTTCGCTTCGGGAGCAGATAACCTGGATACAAGCCCTGGCTCCCTCGCCTAATAGCTGCATTGACTTGAGCAGGTTATACAACCCTTCCGTGCCTTTCTTTCTTTGTCTTTAAAATAGACGTCATAGCCACAACCTCATCACGTTGTCCTGAAGATTAAATAGATTGATACATGTTAAGTATTCATCCAGTTTATTAAGTGCTGATCTGGGCTAGACACTGTTAGGTGCTGGGATTACAGCAGTGAGCAAGATCCCTGCTCACAGACTTTATAGTCCTGTAGGGGAATAGGGCATAGCAAATAGAGAGCACTCAGTAAATGTTTAGCTTTTATATTGTTGTTAGTGGTAGTTATAGTAGTAAAAATGGAGTGGCTACCTGTGTTTGGGAAATAGGGGGTAAAGGTAGCCCAAACGGGCAAAGGAACAAGCGTGGGGACTGAGGTGCTTCAGCCTACGTGAGGACATGACTTCAACTTCTTTTTTTCCCCATATATGGATTTATTTGTTTATTTATTTACCTATTTATTTCAGATTATTGTGAGGGTACAAATAGCCAAGTTGCAATTTTGAATTTGTTAGGTAGGGTCCTTCTTGTAGTTGTGTCCTGCACCCCAAAAGTGTGCCAGACACCCCTGAGAATATGAGTTCTAAGGGACAAAACCTGGCCTGGAGCTGGGAGAAGGGGCGAACACAAGGAATGCACTGTCTGGATAAGGCTATCCAGGAGCTTTTCAACTTCTCACTCACTGATGGGCAATACCAAGTACACTGTGTGCGTATGTGTGTATGTAAATGAGAGGCGGTGGGGAGAGTAGGGAAGAATGACATAGGAGAGTGTGACAAAGCAAACAGAATTTTGCTGCTCTCAAAGAGCTTACCGTCTAGGAACCAAGAGATCATATAGCAAAACATGATTTCAGAACAATCTGGAGGAAATATTCACAAATGCATTGTGAGCCAGGCACGGTGGTTCATGCCTGTAATCCTAGCCCTCTGGGAGGCCAAGGCAGGAGGATCCCTTGATCTCAGGACTTCAAGACTGGTCTGAGCAAGAGTGAGATCCCATCTCTACTAAAAGTAGAAAAATTAGCTAGGTGAGGTGATATGCACCTGTAGTACCAGCTACTCAGTAGGCTGAGACAGGAGAATCTCTTGAGCCCAGAAGTATGAGGTTGCTGTGAGCTGTGATACTGCCACTGCACTCTAGCCTGGGCAACAGAGCAAGACCTTGTCTCAAACAAACAAACACACAAACCCTCAAACAAACAAAAAAACCAAACCAAAACATCCTGTGATGTGGTGTCCTGGAGAATAACAGATCTCAGCTCCAGTGTTCACCTTCAGGAAATGCAGGTGCTTCTCCTGCTATCTTCTCAGGTGACCTTAGCCGTGAGCCCAGAGCATTCCCTGCATAGATCTTAGAGATCACAGGGCCTACAAATGACTGTCATTGATCCAACTAAGAGCTCTTAAGAACATAAGCTCTGTGTTATCCATCTCGGCATCTCCAGCACCCATATGGGACCTGACATATAGACTATGCCCTTTAACTATTTGTTCAATGAAATAAGGAACAAGGTCAGATTGAGGAAGGGAAAGCTTCACAGAAAAGTAGATTTGGAGCTGACATCTAAAGTCACTGCCTGGCAGGGTAGCTAGAAAGGAGGAAGGCAGAAGAGTCTAGAGACTGGTTTGAGGAAGAGGAGAGGAATGCAGAGATGAGATTTTGTGTTGACCAGTGTGGGTGGCAGGAAACTGAACATCTTAGCTGAAGTGGAAGGACCATGTGGAGGAACATTAAGAACGGGGAATGGGGCTCAGCACCTGTGGCTCAATCGGCTAAGGCGCCAGCCACGTACACCTAAGGTGGCGGGTTCGAATACCCAGCCCGGGCCCACAAAACAACAATGATGGCTGCAACCAAAAAATGGCCGGGCGTTGTGGCGGGCGCCTGTGGTCCCAGCTACTTGGGAGGCGGAGGCAGGAGACTCGCTTGAGCCCAGGAGTTGGAGGTTGCTATGAGCTGTGATGCCATGGCA
>CAUYQV010096001.1:0-15663 GCA_963574575.1 Galagoides demidoff
TTTCTGCAGTAAGTCCTTGGTCTCAGAGATATGAAGAAAGAACCCACTGGACCACACAGATCAGTGATAAGATAGGACTTATTAGTTAGAAAGGAATACAGAGGGAATGAAAGGCACCAGAGCCTCTTGGCAGAGATGCAAGACCCAAGACCTGAGTGGGTCTTCTATCTAGGGGGCTATATACATTTGTAAATAGGGAGGTCTTGAGAATTACCTTTAGCCAGGACTTGGCAGAAGATACCTTTTCAATGTTGATTAATGAATGAGTATATTAATAAATGAATGCAATTCTTCTAGTTCAGGGCAAAGAGGCAGGGAGTCCACTCTAGCTAAGGCCTGGCTTACATGAAATACTGGCAAAATTGCTTTTCTCCTGTTTTGTTTGTATTGAAAACACTCAGGGATGCCAACATTTGAGAGGGGAACAGAGAAAACTATTCAGCAAGAATTTCTAGAAAGAATATTCAGAGAAGTGGAAGGCAAACAAAGAAAAATGATGCTGCCAAGGAAGATAAAGGCAAAGGGAGGGAGTGGCCAGTAATGCCCTAGGAAGGTCAAAGGGGGAAGTAACTGAGGAGAGTCTACCGAATTTGGTATTGGTAGGTAATCAATGACTCTACAAAGATTTTTGCATTTCAGAGAACTGAGAGAATAGGTTTGAGGAGTGAAACTTGTCTTTGTGTCTATTGTTGAGAAGCTTGAGAATAGTAGAAAGAAGGGCTGAGGAGGCAGACCAGAACTTGGAAGGCTTTCATTTCATGGAGAATAGGTACAACTTGAAATTTTAAAGGCTGGAGGTTGAAAACCTTTTGAAAAGGACACAGTAAACATAATGCCTCTGAGAAGAAGATGCAAGGGAGAGGCCCCTACTTAGTTTGGAGGAAAGCCTTGATGGCGTTTTTCATACTGAAACATTTTATCCCATTATTCATCTAAAACCCTTCTCATCTCCCAACTTAAAAACATCCTCAAACTCTTTGTTTTTAGATACAAGGACAACTCTTTGTGAAATGATGTAGAATTAAGAGGGATGGTCTCATGGTACAGTGAAATGAGCCTGGGGGAAGATCCTGGCTGTAGTTGTTTCTCTGTTATCTCCACATTATTTGGCCTCTCAGTGTTTCAGTTCTTATCCAACCTACCCAGTGGGGTTCCAGGAGGCTCAGTTGAGACAAGGTCTTAGTAAACCAGTACAAGACAGTTTCATTCTGTTTCTTGGCTGCCAGTTGGTCTCCCATCTTACTGTTGGGACCCCTTTGTTTTAAAAGAGGTAATGCATTCACATAAAGCCCTTGAACAATGCTTGGCTCAGAGAAGTGTGTGATAAAACTGTGTAATAAAACACAAGCCCCTCTCCCAGCTCCACCGTGCCTCAGAAGCCATCCAGACTCCATGATGCCTCCTGCAGTGTCCACTTGACACTCTTTCTGGAGCTTCTCACCCTGCCCAGAATGAGCACTCTTTGGCCTTGTGTCATATTTCTTCAAAGCCACCCCTTCTTAGCAGCTATTACTATGAAACTCATCTGTTTCTCACTCCAGCATAGGTGACTGACAATAATTTCAATGCTTACTTCCCCCAACAATATTTACAGTTGAGAATGGTGCCAAAGCAGGAACCTGCTAATGGTAAAGTGCTAGGTAACATGTTAGGCAAGTCATTATAGTAAAAATCAAATGGAACTCAAGCTTGGTATACAGTATTTAAAATGACTAACATTTTCCATCATAGATAGGAAACTGAAGCTGAATGTTCCTTGGGTGTGTCCTTTTTTTGTTCATATTCAAATTTACTGTTTGTTTATACCACAGCCTTCCTGAAAAGGGCTTGAGTCATCTTACAATGAAGTACATGTATATAATGAATTTAATAAAATCAAAATAGAAATCATGATCATGGAAACGGAAAAAATATACGGAAAATGTTTCAAAAGCAAAAGCATTTAAAAAATTCTAAAATTCATATGGAACCATTAAAAACCCCAAAAAACCAGCTTGGTGCCCATAGCACAGTGGTTACAGCACCAGCCACATACACCAAAGTTGGAGGGTTTGAACCCAGCTTGGGCCAATTAATCAGCAATGACAATGCAACTAAAAATGACTTGTCATTGTGGCAGGTGCCTATAGTCCCAGCTACTTGGGAGGCTGAGGCAAGAAAATCGCTGAAGCCCAAGAGTTTGAGGTTACTGTGAGCTGTGACGCTGAAGCACTGTACTGAAGGAGACAAAGTGAAACTCTGTCTGAAAAAAAAAGCCAAAACGATCTGAAGAAAGAAGAACAAAACTGGGGGTAACACATGTCCTGATTGCAAACTATATTATAAAGCTACAGTAATTCAAACAGTGTGATACTGGCATAAAACAGACACATAGACCAATGGAACAGAAGAGAGAGCCCAGAAATAAACCCATGCATATATGGTCAACTGATCTTTAGCAAGGGTGCTAAGAATACATGATAAGGAAAAAATAGTCTTTTCAATAAATGGTGCTGGGAAAACTGGGTATCCACATGGAAAAGAATATAACTGTACCCTTATCTCATACCATACATGAAAATCAACCTGAGATGGATTAAAGATTTAAATATAAAACCAGAAACTATAAAAATCCTATAAGAAAATACACAGGAAAATCTTCATGATGTTTGTCTTGGCAATAATTTCTTGGATATGACATTAATAGCACAAGTAACAAAGCATAAGCAAAGACAGGCAAGTGGGACAACATCAAACTAAAAAGCTTTTGCACAGTAAAGAAAACAACAGAGTGAAAAGATAGTCTGTGGAATGGGAGAAAATATTTGCAAACCACGTATCTCACACAAGATTGATATCCAAAATATGTAAGGAATGCCTGCAACCAATAGAAAAAGTGCCCTGATATACCATTTAGAAAATGAGCAAAAGACCTAAATAGGTATTTCTCCAATGAAGACATACAAATGGCCAACAGGTACATGAAAAAATGCTCAATGTCACTAATCATTAGGGGAATGAAAATCAAAACCACAATGAGCGATCACCTCATACCTGTTAAGATTGCTATCATTAAAAAAATAATAAAAATGAGAAATAACAAAAGTGTTTTTGAGGATGTGGAGAAATGGAAACCTTTGTACATTGTTGTTAGGAATTTAAACCGGTGTAGCCACTATAGAAAATGGGATGGCATTGCTTTAAAAAACTAAAAATTGAACTTGCACATGACCTAGCAATCCTACTTTGGGGTATATATCCAAAAGAATTAAAATCAAAATCTGTAAAGATATCCTCACTCCTGTTTTCTGTGCAGCATTATTCCCAAGAGCTAATGCTACAGCTTTGACTTCGAGCTTCTGGATTTCCCAGGAAAAAAGAAAAACAAGATAATTAACTCTGTAGTAGGAAGTGTAGCTGCTCAGTAATGTCTATTCCTTTCTGAAAAATGATGTTTCACATTTTCCTTACAGCTAAGCCTAGACATGTGGTTAACTTCTGAGCAAGGAGAGATGAATGGGATTGCCAAGTGCAGCTCTCACACCCTTTAGTGCAAGGGCTGTGCTGAGACACCATGTGGCGGCAGGAGCTGGGCAGGCACTCAGAATCCAGACGGCCTTGTGTGTTATGGAAGGCAGAATGGCTCTCCTAGTCCCAACTGCAGACATTAAGGCTGTTACTTTGCCAAAGCTGCCGTAGTTCGGGATCTTTTTGTTTTATCAGCCTAGACTATGCTCTACCAGTATAAAAGTTGGTATCTAGAAGTGGCATCCTGTAGTAAAACAGAGAGCCTAAACAGATAGCAGCATCTTAATGGCCAGGCAACCGGCATTGAGGACAAAGATGTTGACATCTGTAGAGGTGTGATGCTTGTCATGTCATGGTAAATATTTGTAAAACTACCACCAATGACAGCTGAGTGGTTAACTAAGGTGATAACTTAAATTTGGTAGCAGATCTCTGGTCAAGGAAGCTTTCTCTTACATGAAGCCTAAGTCTAAGGTGAATAAAAATCTGGTACTTCATAGATTTTGAAAAACATACTGTTTTGTGGCTGGGCACAGTGGCTCATGCCCGTAATCTTAGTACTCTTGGAGGCCAAGACAAGTGAATGCTCAGGAGCTCAGGAGTTCAAGACCAGCCTGAGCAAGAGTGAGACCCCATCTCTACTAAAAATAGAAAAACTAGCCAGGCGTCATGGAAGACCCCTATAGTCCCAGCTACTAGGGAGGTTGAGGCGAGAGAATCCCTTGAGCCCAAGAGTTTGAGGTTGCTGATTCCACTGTGCTCTACCCTGGGTGAAGGAGTGAGATTCTGTGTCAAAAAACAAACAAATAAACAACAACAACAAAAAACTGCTTTGTATCACTAAATACATGAGAGATCAAACTGTAACCTCAAGCCTTCCTCAGGGCTCAGGGCCTATACTAGGTGTTCCCTACAAGACAATGGAGCCACTCCTAATGTAAAGATTAAGGGTGTTGCCTTCTCACTCAGATCTATTGTTTCCTGTTTCCTTTAGGGAGTCTCTGGCAATAGGAGAGAAAGAAGTATGTGGAGCATGAAGACCAGGAAATAAAAGAACAGACTCTTCTGGCTTAAGATTTATGGATAGATGGGAACTTTGGCAGTGGTTACTGGCATCTGGAACTGACAGAAAGCAAGTAGATCGTAAGTTTATTAGGTTTTAAGGGAATCATATTGCCAAAGAAACCACAAGCCTGGCCTACAAAAGTTTGTGGCTCTCTGAATCCTAAAGTAATTTTCAGCTTCCTAAACCTTCACCAGCAGGGAATGGGTTATGCCTACTTCACATGTGGCCATGAAGGATAAAAGACAAAGCAAGTCCTCCCAAAGGGCTAAGGAGGTCTACACCCAAGGGAGTTACTTCCAGCATCCAGAATTAACTGGATCTGCTCCTGCACTGCCTGAGCATGGAGACTGCAGCTCTTGCCCAGTAGGGTGTGACAATGGCTCCAGACCAGCAGCTGCTATATGCTCATCATTTTTCACTTTTCTGAATGAGAGTTTTTATTGTGGTTATCCACAATAAAATGGTCATAAAGCTTTGTTTATTGTGGTATTCTGGGTGAAAAGTGGGGCTGATGATAACTTGTCTCTAAGTTTCTAGGTTGCCAGATCACAAGAGCTACATCTAGACTTGATGGAGGCAATTGCATGCCATGCAGGTTCTGGACATTAAACCTGATGGAGAAGGTTCTACACGTCATGAGAAGAACAGTGAACAAGGATGTTTGGGTGGCTACAAGGGAAAATTCCAGCGGTGACTTTCTTTGCCCACCAGTATCTATTCTTCTTTCTCATTTAATAGTTAAGTTCTTTTGGTCTTCCCCAATAGTTAGGAAAGGCCATGAGACCAACGTCTGGCCAGTGGGAGGGGAGTGGAAGTAATGTAAACTACCTCTGGGTTTCCTTTGCCCCTTGCTTTGGAGTAATCACGTTGAATCCATGGACAGAAGCAGAGTGTTTAGGAAGGAAGAGCTTCCTTTCAGCTCCAGACCACCTATAAACCATTTTACACAAAATAATAATAAACTTCCATCCTGTTTAAGCCATTGTATTTTGAGATATCTTAGTTATAGCAGCTTCTGCTGCTAACATGCTCTTCTTATTAGAAAAGAGAGAGTCTGTCAGTTTCTTAAGAAAAGTCTTTTGGTTTGTCCGGGTTCTCAACCCAGAAAGAAAATGTTCAAGTAGAACCCTATGTTGAGTGTCTTGTTGACAGTATCTTCACCAGCACTGTATGATGAATCAGAAGCAGTTCATACCTCGTAATGCTCTGCTGCCTGCCCTCCTGCCTAAAAGAAAACTTCAGTTCTCAAGATCTAACTTCCACTTTATAACAAATACAAGAATTAAAGGAACAAGTTAAAAGACAATACAAGGAAGCAATTTACCAAATTCAGAATATGGGAGACAAGAGGTCAGGTTTCTTAAACAGAAAAAACAAATGGCAGAAAAGAGGAGAATAATGTTAGATTCTGAAAGGGACTTATGAGAGTTAATAAGCAAATGAAATGTGTAGACCTCGTTTATAGCCAGATTCAAATAAACCAACCCCAAGACATTTTGAAGTAATTGGAGAAATCTGCATATCAAGTGAGAATTTGATCTATACAGTAGAACCTCCACAGTTGGCCATCTGCCTACATTGACCACCTCCTTATGTTGACCTAATTTTCATAGACTGGACATGTCCCACTTCCACATGCACTCAATGGAAAGTTCCTTACATTGACCACCTCTGTATGCTGACCAGTTTGTTACAGTTTCTTAGGCTGTCAACTTACAGAGGTTCTACTGTATTTTAAAAAATTAATATGATGAGTTGATTGAGAAAGAAAAAGAAAGTGCCAAGCAAAATAACTATCTACCTGTCATTGTGTACATAATTAAACTATCCTTCCAGGGAGAGGGTGAAATAAAAACATTTTTAATCAAATAAAGTTTCCTCTCCCAAAATGCATCATGGAATTAAGGTAAAGGATAAGGGGATTAAATTGGGGGGGGGGGTTGTTTGTTTTTTACATCCAATAAGTCTGTGATATAATCTATCAGTTTCTCTCCTACCAGAGGTGTTGCAGAAGGATTAACATTCAAGTTTTATAACAGCTAGCACCAATTGCTGACGTAAAGCATAGAAAACATGGTTCCCACAATGATGACTAATGTCTAACACACCAACAAAAAATAGCATAGATAAACATAATAATAATACAAGCTGAAAACTCATGTTATTCTGGACATATTTTTCTTAAGATGCAAGAGAATGTAATTTTAGTTAATATATCAATACACTTGAATTCTAACTGTTCCTCAGTTGAGATTTTGAACTAAGAGATGATACCCACCTTTGTTAGGAGAGCACTGAGCTGGAGCTTAGCTTTCTTCCACTTGTTCCCTATAGAAGAGAAGAGATCTCTGGGAAGCCAACAGAAGGTAAGCTTCACAGTCATAAAGATTCTCATGTTGTTTGGTAATGTGGCCTCAAGTATCTAGAGCAGAGCCTAGCACACAGGAGGCACTCAATACATTGTGGTTGACTTTTTAAATATGCACCATAAGTGAAACATAGGTGAGGACATGAAAGCCAAGCTGGGCCTCCCAGCTTTCTTTCAGTAGAACATTGATTGGAGGGAAGGAATCATCGAAGGTTCCACAGCCAAGGCAGGTAGAGGTCCTCTGGAGATAAACACCAGAATAGGGTAGTGAAAATGATACAAAGATGAGGGCTTTGTGTATTAATTGTCCTGCTGGGTTGATTGATAGTTGTAGGCTATCTAACTCTACCTTCTGGAGATGAAGTCAAGTTCCTTCATCTTAACTGAGTACTGCAGGAAAAGGTGCTCAATTCCATTTTAAGTTTTTTTTTTTTTTTGGTTAAGAGGTTGGGGTTCATGGTCAGTGAGTGGAGTAATAAGATTTCTGTTTTGGTGGAAATCATGTTTAGAGATTCAGAGCAGCCCAAGATAGATAATGAGTATTTTTGATTTTGAGCAACATAACCTAAGTAGGAACATCTATCTCTGACCTAAAACAAAATCTATGTCTTAGCCAGCATTGTTCCCATGGTGATAAAGAAAGGCATATTTACAGATGTGTTTCGATTAACATCATATGTACATTCAACTTGCATCTGCAACCGCATCTGTAGTCCACCCAAGCCTATTTTTTTATACTCAAATCAGTAGATTTTGTAGGCAAATCCATAGGTAGGTGGATCCGTTTTTAAAGAGTACTACCATACCCAATCAATCCAACTTGGAAAGCTTGGCATGAAAACTTCTAGGGACTTTAGAGAAGATCTATCTGATTCTGGGCATGACTCAGATCTTCTGAGCACCCTAACAGTCCCATTTTTGGCTTGTTCCTGATACTTAAGCAATTTTTAAGTTCTCCCAATTCATGAAGCATTTCAAAGATGTTGGAAAACATCTTTGTATAAACACCATGACCATAATAAAGGCTGTAAATGTTGTTAATTTTCACATATGTTTAATAGCACAGTTTGGGCTAATTTAAAGAAGGAAAAGCTCTTTCTAGCCTGGTACAATTAAACTCATCATTCTACCTTGATTCTTCCTAGCTTGTGCCAAAAAGAGATTTCATTCTAATGGGTGTGGAATGAAAAGATGAGGGAAGTGCCCTTCTGCAGTTCCTGGAATGTTTTTGTCATTAAGTTTCCATGAATGTCTTGATTGTACCATCATGTTAATAGTCTGCTCTGAATTAGGAGGAAATTTTATTTCATAACACTTGTCACCAAAGTCAAGCACATTCTTCACCCATCCATAACGTGTATAAACATACAAAAAATCAAATACAGGTGTACAGTTAAACCTGAGATCCCAAGATGGAACAGGTTAAACTGGCAAAGAGAAATTTTATAGGGTTTTGATATTCCTCCTTTGTGAAGTGTAAATAAGAGCCTGTCACTTGACATTCCAATAAGGGACAGATTATATATAAATTTGCAAGTGTGGCCAATTGATTTTTAACAAGTAAGAATAACACCAAGTAAGGGGTAAGCACATTCTATCCTTGAGGAGAAAATGCATCCTATCAGATAGTATGACTTTATAAGGCTATAGTAAATAAATGTGTGTAAGTGCTCAAGGACAAAAAGATAAATCAGTTGAATGGAGAGCTCCAAAGTATATGGGGAAAAACATGACGTTTGAGGGAAAGCGAGAAAATGAATGAATCAGATATGTAAATTATGGTCCCCAAAGGAATGGATTATCAAACATGTAAAATTTTTCACTGATGTAGCTGTCCCCAACAATTCTTTACTGTATGCTCAAGTATTGTTCAAGGATGAGCTTCCTGAAAATGTATGTTTATTAAAAATGCTATCAGAAGCACTGATAACAGTAGCAGAGATACTGGACCAATCTAGATTATTTCAAATAGAGACTTACACTTGGAGGCTTAGAGCCTTCCAAGTACTCAGTGGCATTAAAAACCATATAATGTGCCATTCAAATTGTGACACTTTGGAGAGAAAAAGAGGCATTTTTAATAATTATGTTGAGACTATACACATGATTCTGGATCATCGTGGGGAAATCAGGACATATAGTTACCCCGAGAATTTGTATTAATTCTAAAGACCTTAGGAGTACTATAATTTCCAAAATTGCCCCCAGAGATTCAGACTGGCTTAGGGTGATTCTACATTCTGTTTTGGTCTAGAGAATGTAGACGTGTTTTTTCTAGAATCACATCATTCTTTTCCTTCCTGCTATGCTCCGCCATCTTTAAATTCTTTTCATTGGGGTTCTGATTTGAGGAACTGGAATGGATTTGTCAGGTAAAGAGATACACTCCTGATCCCCTTGTTAGCCTTCCTGAAGTGGCTGGAAAGCCAACACTTTCCAGAATCAACCCATTCTACCATGACTTGAGCTAACCTGATCACAAGATAGCTATAAACTATATTTTTTACATGTTACCTCACTCTATCATTTTCAGGCCAAGATATTTCAGATAAAAAAGCAAACAGAAGGGGTGGGGAATTAACTCAGTGTTACAAGTGAAAATGATGAAAACTTTAAGATACGATGAAGAGAGCACATCTGATGGAGAGGACAGCACGCCATCTCTCAGCACCATCAGATGGTCATTTAAAAGAAATCAATAACTTCAAGAAAGACTTATACACTTAACTTTGTTTCTCAGACTTCATCCAGACTTAAACAGGAGTTTTCCAAACTAACAACAAATTTTTCCCATCCATGGCTAAACATATGTTCTCAGTTGTCAGAAACCATCATTTTTCTGTTCACTCCTTAGGGTCTCTGTCACTCTGCTGGTGAGTCCTGAACTGAAAAAGCTGTTGCTTCCCCCACGTCAGATGTGCTGTTTACATATGACCACACTGGCTGCTTTGATTCTCAGTTTCCTGTACATCTGGCTAAAGAATGGCGGGCTAGGGAGTTGCAAGGGTACAGTTGCGCTCCATGTCATAGCACACAGGGGTTGTAGCATGCTGGGTTATATACCAAGTTTGTAAACTTCACTCTAAGAGTTTTTCACATCCACCATCGGCTCACCTGTGTTGGATCTGGGGTGACCTTAAGTCCAGCAAATAAGTTCCTGTGCCTTTTTTCTTTTTCTGACAAATACATCACCTCTGCTTCTGGTAGACCATCTACTTCTGATAGTTCATCTCTACTTTTGTCTTCTCCTATCTTTCTCTCTCATAGGCTAGATCTCATAAAAGGATCCCTAAACTTCCAATAGGCTTATGGTTAAAAAAGGTAGACAAGAATATGCAAGGGTTTGCCTAGGTTCTTAGCACAGTACCCCCCCCCCCAACAAATACTGAAAAATTAGAAAGCAACTTGAGAAAAAATCTTTTAAAAGGCATGTAGGCTTGACTTTTTGGTGTGGGTATACCTGTATTTAAATTTTAGGGTTATCCACTGTGCTCAGAAATTACAATACTTGACAAATGAGAATAATGGAATCATAGAGTTGCATCATTGTTCATTAGAAAACAATGCCCCTTATGATGCTGTGACTGTACAAAAGTACATTATCATCGAGTCCAAGCATAAGCACAAATATGGAACAGAAGAACTAATGAGATGTCATCCGAATTTCCATGGATTACAATTATGACTTAGAATTGCAGCTTTATTGAATGGTGCCAAAACATTCCTACTTTATAATAGCATTAGCGACATTTCCCTTGGATAATCCTATTTGTTTTCATTGATTTTAATGAGGTAGTTTGGGATGGTAACCTGCAGTGGAAAACTTGGGAGCAGGTGACAGCATGACTTGAAATGCCTCTTGAATTGACAGGTAGTTAAAAGCTACACTAAATGTTTAGACGCAGGGGGGTTAACCAGCACTTTATGTTTTACTCTAAAACCGGTGAGGGTAAAGTGCCAGTTTTAAGAATGTAGAACTTTATTACCTTTTAAAACTTTCCTATGTGGATGAGTGGATAATAAGGACTAATTTGCTGCATTTTTGCGGCCTGTTTCCACATGTTTGCATTACTCAATGATGCTTTCTTTGTGGAAAAGAGTGTGCTGGGCACAATACATTTTTTTTCCATGCAGTGATCATATGTCTATGATTCATTAAATCCTTCAATACATATACATAGTCAGTCGTGATGCAGATGGCTAACGGGCAGGGATATTTGCCAATCCTTTTGGTGGCCCAGTTTATAAAAGGGGTTTCTAACATGGAGAACTTCAATTGTGTCACTTAAATCCATTGATCCTTGTCCCCTTGCCCAATGCTATAAATCTTTTGCATCTGCTATTTTTATAATATCTGAAGCCTGGAGTGAAAAGAACCCCTCTGACATTTTAGTTTTCCATAGAGACTTAAAATGAGAAAAGGAAACTGAAATTTTTCTTATCAATTAAAAATGAAGAAAAATGCTCCCTGTTCCCACCTTATGCAACAGCCAGTTCAGCTATTTAGATCTCCAACATTTTTGTAGAACCCAGGGTAAGAATTCACAATCAACCCTGGTCTTTTAGGCCCAGGGAATAAATAGCAATAAGAAATCCCCATTCCAACGGCTCCGTTCTCAGGCGAACTCCAGCTACATCCTACTAGATTCTGTCATTGTCCAACTGAGAGAACTACAAGGTCAAAAAAGACTCCTATTTTATCAGCCAAGGCCCAGTCAAGAGACAAATTATACCAATGGCATAATGAAATTTAATGTAATGAATACACAGAATTATTTACTGAACATACAAAAGGAGAACACTATGTTATTATGGAAATAGAAACAAAAGGAAGAGATGGGAATGGTGAAAATTAGAAGTTTAGAGAAAGGGTCTCAACAGATCTAGTATTCAGATGTCTGAGGAGGGATCACCACTCTGAGAGGGCTGGTGCCTCCAGCCTTAGAGCACCAGCTCTGTGGGGGATAGAGTCAGACGCCCCAGGGGAGTTGGCAGCTGGCTGGGGCTGGTATACCTAAGGCCAGTGGTGGGGCCCCTGAGTTTGGCCCAGACTGCTTAGCAGGGGTGCTGGCAGCTAAGACAGTGTCTTTGAGGGGATGCCATGGGACAGGTTCTGTATGGATTATAAAACTGCAAACTGGTATCAACTATTGTTACTGAAACGAACTGTCACTGAAGTTGGGTAAAGAAGTGTTGCTTGGTGGCACTGAAAGGAGCAGCCAGCAAAACAAGTGAGAGGCAGCAGAGAGGAAAATGAACTTTCTCCTGGTCCAGGCTTGCAGCCTTCCTTCAGCACACCCTCTGGGCAGGGCCTAACAGGGAGTAGAACTCGCTGCCACAGAGGAATAAATGTGTTTTGCAAAGACCCAGCATCACAAAGCAGAAGGTAGAAGGATGGGTTTGCTGTGGACACACAATAGTTAAATAATAGGCCCAACCCACATATCTGTTTAAAAAAAAAAATTGACTAGGAGTGAGAGCAAACCAGAATTTCTAAGTGCCAGTCTTATGATTGATCTTGCACTTGACTTTCTACTTCCTCTCCAGTCACCCCCATATCAGCTCCTCTGGCAAAGAATATTTTCTGGTAGGGAGTCAAGATTTTTTTTCCCCTAACTTTGCTGCATTTTTAAGTTAGAACCAATGTGGGATCAAGTAAGTAAGGTCTTTTATAGAGGTTATCTTGATGGCTTTTACCTTAGGGAGTTATTTACCACCCTGAGAAAGAATTTTTTTTTTTAAGTCTATTTTTACTTAAGGAAGAAAAGCAAAGTCTACCTGGGAAATGATTTACCATGAAGGGTTATTCACGAGCAGAGGCAGCTATAAAACTGTACTCATCATGCCTTGAACTTGTGAAATACCTGGTCGGGGGGACTTCCAGCCATCCCTCCTGAGCATGGGACGGAACCTGTAACACTCATGATCGCCCCTTGTGAAGCCTCTGGGCTTCTCTTTTGACCTTCTTGTCAGTTCCCAGTTGGTTTAGATAATGAGAAGTAGAGAGATGGAGACAGTTCACTTATTTTTCCTTTTTAAAACCGTGGAATCTAACTGATTATTCGCATCGATTTTTCTTCTTGAGATATCTGCAAGTGTGTTCAAATAGGAAAGGAGAACCCCTGTGGGATTTGGAACTTCGGTTGCTGACACGAGTATCTATTTTACCTCCAGGATGATCAATCAGCTGCCACTTTGTTTAAGGACAGCGCTCAGCAGCTCTCTGCAGGCTGACTCCAGCAACAGCCTCTCATAGCAGAAAACATGAGTATTTCTCTTTGAGAAATGAGTTTGCTGCCTGGCAAAAGGAGATGTGTGCAAGTACGGTATCCCTCAAGGTAACACTCTACTGGTGTACCTACTAGACTTCCACACTCATGGGGCCCCTTTGAGAAGAGCAGATGTTAATTTCTGGGCTGCGAGAGTTCTAGCAGGGAGCTCCTCAGAAGAACTTGCAAAGAATTACTTCAGTCTCATTCCACAGCCTGAATCTAATTTTTAATGAAGTGCCTAAGAGGAAAGTGGCAGCAGGTGTTGTTGTAAATGATGCTTCTCTCAGGAAACTGACTGAAAGGGAACCCTGGGAAAGGTACATTTGCAGGAGAAAGATACATAGGCATGGAGAATCCCGAGCTGAAAATATCTGAAAATTAGATCAATAACATCAACGAGTGTTAGAGTAACAACAGCAAAAAACTATGGTCAGGCTTGTTCTAAGCTGAAAATATAAGCACGATTTTATTTTGTAATACTTTGGGATAGAGAGGTATTAGGGACTGTCCATTTCAGCTCCCATAAAAGTCAATTTCCTCCGCAGTGGAGTCAGTCCAAATTGAATATTTACTCTTGCATAGACACCAGGCCCTCCTCAGAATTTTAAGAGTTCTGATTACTAGTCACACCCTGAAAAATAAACCTGGGACCAAGTTGCAGATTGAAGCCCTGAGACAGAGAGGTCCTCTGTATTCCTGCTGCCTGGTGAAGTGCCCTGGAGAAATCACAAAAACAGCCCAAGTCTTAGGTCACTCTTTGGGTATGGCTCAAGCCACCAAGTCTTCACGTTCTAAGAGCGGCCTAAGGGTCTCTCACATAGCCACAGACCAGACAGAGAGGGGCTTTGGGAAACCCTCTTCCAGGGGTGCAGGGGTGTTCTATTCTGTTGGCCTGGACAAAGCCGGTCAGATGGACACATTCACAGCCTCTGAGAATCCTCAAGGCCAAGCTAAGGCCAAATGAGTTAACAGATGAAAAGACCTGTAGAAACCTTCCCACCAACATTAACCACACCAAAAGCAGTCAAACCCAGGCTTCTCACAACTGGTTCTTGTTCCAGCACACAGCGAGAAGGGCCGCTCTCTGCGGCCAACGGTTACTACAGTTCTCCCTGTGTAGAAAGCCACTGTCTTCGAAGAGCTTACTAAGGGTCTCCACTAAAGAACAAAAAAACATGGGTAAGACTGGTTTCCTCTCAAGTTATGACTCAACTTCGGTCACCACACTTCCACATGGACCTGTTAACATGTGGTGGCCAGAATGTCACTCTTTTTCATTGGCTGCTACAGCAAACAACAGCCTTGCTGTCTTCTAGTCATACAGAAAACCACAGAACGTTTCCTTTTGACTCTCTTCTCTCCACATCAGACCCACAGTCAGGCTCATGCTGAGGTCTATCTTCTCACAATCTACTAGAAAGTGGCCTGCCCTGCCTTGCTTACCCAGCTAAAAGGAGAAGCAAGAAATAAACAGCCTAACGTTAATTATAAATAGAGGGTGCGGGTGGTGGACTTGCTCCTAGAATGAGGGAAAGGAAAGTATTCTACTCTGTCCCTGTTTGAGCCACACTCCTTGGGAGAACCGTGACTGTCCCCTGAGCTAAAGGGAAGGCAACTGGGACCCTAGCACTTCTGGACCTGGGACGAGCATCAGAAAATAAAAAAACAACAAAAACTATTGCTTTCTTTTCTCCATCTTTCTTGGAGATGGAAAGATAGGATGTTCTTATGATCTGCTCTGTGCTCGCGTGTGCATGAAAAACTTCTTGATGGTTACTTGGCTTTAAGATGTTATTTACGATTATGTTGATATGTATTGGGTTCTTTCTGCATGCCCGGCACTATGATAAGCATGTTAAATACTTTATCCCTTAAACTTCACAACTGCTTTATGAGCTTCATACTAATATTATCCCCAGTTAAAAAATCAGGAGACTGAGGCATGAAGAAGTGAATTTATTGGAGATCATGCCATTAACAGATGGCAGAGCCAGGGTGCACCCCTAGGTCCAGTGTTCCTCCAAGCCGGCTCTATTACCCACTTTAGGTCAACCTTCCCCCCTTTAAAACACTGGATTGTTCATATCCTCTACAAAACCAAATGATTAGCTTCAAGAGCCAAACAAAAATAGCCATTACAAATACCACTGTCTGCTTTCTTAAGGGGCACATCCCAGGGTTGTTCAATTCAATCTCTCTCTCTCTTTTTTGTTTTTTGTTTTTTTTGCATTTTTTGGCCAGGGCTGGGTTTGAACCCACCACCTCCAGCCTATGGGGCCAGTGCCCTACTCCTTTGAGCCATAGGCACCGCCCCAATTCAATCTTTTTGCCCCTTGAGTAGTATCCCTGCCTTTCTCTCCCTCCTTTCTTCACATCCCTTCATCCCCACCCACCCTCACCCAGGCTGTCTGAATTTTACTCAGCCTTAAAGATGGAAGTCAACTTCTACC
>CAUYQV010096002.1:0-12230 GCA_963574575.1 Galagoides demidoff
CACTCACACATGAAGAGCAGGGCTCACTCACACGCAGGGCACAGGGCTCGCTCACACACACAGGGCACTGGGCTCACTCACACACAGGGCACTGGGCTCACTCACACACAGGGCACAGGGCTCACTCACACGCAGGGCACAGGGCTCGCTCACACACACAGGGCACAGGGCTCACTCACACATAGAGCACTGGGCTCACTCACATGCAGGATTCAGGGCTTCCATCTTAGGTCAGGCCCTGACAATGTCTCTGGTCTGAAAACTTTCATTCTATCCTTTTCTTTGAGTTCCAGTGTCTGATCTCCTTTTTATTATGCACATTCACATTAGTAAACATTTAGAATACATTTAAGGGCAACAATTTATTTAATTGTATAGAATTGTTGACTACAAGTCATCAAAAGCACCTGCTTTTTTACCTAACATGCACAGAAAGGTGAGTAACCAGTAGGACAGAAGGAGGGTTAGTACACAGTAGGGTGGGAGGAGGGTGAGCACACAGTAGGACAGGAGGAGGGTGAGCATACAGTAAGGGCAAGAGGTGGGTGAGCACACAGTAGGGCAGGAGGAGGGTGAGTGTACAGTAGGGGTAAGAGGTGGGTGAGCACACAGTAGGGCAGGAGGAGGGTGAGCATACAGTAGGGGCAAGAGGTGGGTGAGCACACAGTAGGGCAGGAGGAGGGTGAGTGTACAGTAGGGGCAAGAGGTGGGTGAGCACACAGTAGGGCAGAAGGAGGGTGAGCACACAGTAGGAGCAAGAGGTGGGTGAGCACGCAGTAGGGCAGAAGGAGGGTGAGCACACAATAGGCCAGGAGGAGGGTGAGCCCGCAGCAGGGCTGAAGATGCTTGCCTGGTAGGAGGCACTCAATGCTGGGCTCTGGTTCTGGAGCAGGAAGGGATACTTAGGCAGTGTTTGGCCATGAGCATTCTGTGGGAGTCTTGGCCAGCCTCAGTCTATCTAGGAAAACAAGAGGCACCGCGCCCTGGGGGGGGGGCTTTCCCTTGCCCTGGGCCTTGTCAGGAACACACCAGGGGTGGGGGAGATTCCACGCGCTAGACTTTAACAGATAAAAGTTAAAATATATTTAAACTTCTCATTGAAACAAAAATTACATTTCATCATTATTTTCCCCAAACACAAGAGGTATTTTCAGAGTAGATAATGGAGAAATATAATAAATTTTTCTTTGCTTGAGGCCTCAGAAGACCAGAATAAATGCTTTATTCTCTAAAATTGTTCAGGTTGTAACCTATTCAGGAGGTAATTAATGCCTTTTGGAGACTCCAATTAATTTTGAGACAGAGAGAACTGAGCTGGCATCTTCCTCTCCCCTGTGGGCTGCCTGGACTGGACAGTGACCTTCACAGGGACCACACCCTCACCTGTACAGTGGGGTCCTCACTGTGGGACAGCCAAACGCCTGGAGCATCAGTGAAGTAGGAATGAAAAGTGTCACAATGTGTCCTTCACATGCAGACACGCTCAGTAAAGGCACTGACATAATGACACAGTAATGTCCATTATTAACGACAGTAAACACATAGTAACCAGAAAATGAGTTTCCTTTCCCATCCTCAGTGCACGGGTCAGAGAAACCACAACGTGTAAATAATAAAATATCACATAATACAAGCCAAGTCATTTGAAGGGTTTGGACTTTTCATTGTCTCTGACTTGTCATGCTTTGAAATTTAATTATTATAATTGTTAGAATGAGGTAACTCCCAGGACAGTATGATCAGGAGTTTATTAAATTAATGAAACCAGCTCGGACAGCGCAAGTGAAAGATGCAACATGGGTTTGCTCACGTAATTCACATTTCTAATTTTCGAGAGGAAATACCGCATTTAGGTTGAAAAGTCAGTTAATTACACTTCTATTCTTATTAACATAAGACGTGAAATAGTGGACATACCAGAAAACATCAGAAAACTCACCATTTAAAAGGCGTTTTCCTCATTAAACGCGCACTGGCTTTTAAGTACAGTACAGAGCTACGAACGCCACTGTACGCTGATTACGGGAGGTAATGAGGCCTTAAATTGGGGAAAATTTAAAGACCATAGTATTTTATTGGTATAACTTTCCAAAATGATTACTTAGGAAGCTATTAAGTGGATAAGTCCTCAGAACAGTGGAACATGGAAACAGTGGGACCAAAGTAACCCTTGTCTCTGACCAGCTTTGGGTCACTTTGGAGCCTCCCAGCACAGTCCCATCTGTCAGCACCCCTGGCCCCGCCCTCAATACCCCTGGCCCCGCCCCCTCAGCACCCTGGCCCCGCCCCTCAGCAACTCTGGCCCCGCCCCTGGGCACCCCTGTCCTGCTGTCACGGCTCAGCATGGCAGCTCTGACGTTCTCCCATCTGTGCCAAATGCCTGCTTTTCTCTGTCTGCCTATCCAGCCCTGATCTCGTCCACATCTGGTTCAGCCACCCTATTCTCTGAGGACCCCACCTGGCCTTCGCAGCTGTATTTAAATCCTGCCAACTTTGGGACCTCTCGCCTTCCACCTGCAGACTTCCGCTGTGTCTGTGCTGCCACGTGGCTCTCACACTCTGTGGTGGGGACTCCTTCGGCTCAGATCTCTGCACCTCAGGAGGACTCGGCATCACCCCTGCACATGCCCGTGAGGGAATCAGCGTCTGTTGTGTGAGATCTATATCAATGTTTTTATGTTAAAAAGTCAAAAACCTAGACCAGTGTTTTTCAACCGTTTTTTAAATCTCAGCTTACACTTCAACCTATAGTTAAATTTCCACAGCACACTCAAATTATGTTGATCAAAATAAAGAAAGCACAAAACAAAGAAAAAGAATATACTTACTGTGCTTTGAACTTCTTTTGAAAATAATTTAACCTTTTTTTTTTTTTTTGAGACAGAGTCTCACTATGTTGCCCTTCGTAGAGTGCAGAGACATCACAGCTCACAGCAACCTCAAACTTTTGGGCTTAAGTGATTCTCTTGCCTCAGCCTCCCAGTAGCGGGGACTACAGGCGCCCACCACAACGCCTGGCTATTTTTTTTTGTTGTTGTTGTAGTTGTCATTGTTGTTTAGCAGGCCCCCGGTGGGTTTGAACCTGCCAGCATGGGTGTACGTGGCTGGTGCCCTAACCACTGAGTTACAGGCGCTGAGCCTAACTAATTTTCTTTAAAATTTTTCCTGGCACACCTAAGATCCTCACATGGCTGAAAACAGCTGGTCAAGACTGTAAGTTAAAAATCAAAGATAGAGGACACGTAAAGGACACTTCTCCTTTACGTGAAGGGAGAGCAGTATTCTCACAAAAATGTGCTGGAGGAGACGGCTGCAGGCAGAAGACGGAGTTCGACGGAGCAGAGGCTGCATGGAACTGAGAAGGTCCAGGGTGAGACTGTGTGCACACGGGCAATGCAGGTGTTGCTCCGAGGTCTGTGGAGATTCCCTTCCCAGCTTTACCCCTGACTTGGCTGTAACAGAGCGGGCAGAGGGAAGGGCAGTGATCTTTCTACCACCAGGGTAGAGGAAACTAAAAAGGAAAGGTGACAGGTGGACCAAGTGAGATAAGAGATGAACGTAAGAGGAGGAAGGAGACAGCTTGGACATATCCAGAGACTGGGAAAACAGGCGTGTGTGGCAGGGAGGAGCCTGTGAGATGACGGGTATGAAGCAGTGTGCTCTGAAAACAGGCCGAGTGTCTGGTGGAGGAGCAGAACCAACGTGCTCACTCTCTCAGACAGGAGGGGAGCAAGTGTCTAAAAAAAGACGCAGGTAAATTATTTATAATAAAACAAAAGGCTTTCCGCCACGAATTGATGTGCAAGCGGAAAGACTGAGATTCATGATTGCTTTTAGAAAGTACGAAGAGATTAAAAATGTAAAAAAATAAGGGAAGCAATCCAGAGATGGTATCAAGCAAGATTTCTTCTAATTTTTGGCCCTCTGGAGCTGCAGCCCAAGAGCTCTACGTGGAGGCTTCGTATCTCAGGTAACGAGCACTGGTGATAAATCTGCAGGCTGAGAAACCTGCCCTCCAATACATGTCCTTGTTTATTGAGTCTGAACCATTTAGTGTAAAACTTGACCTTGGATATAAGATTTCTTATGCGTGTGTGGCCCAGCTGCCCGGGTCCTCTGGCTTGTTAAATGGTGCTCAGAGGGGCCCGTGGACAGCAAGGGTTTGGCACCAGGATTCCCCCAGGCATCATGTGGGTCCAGGAGATCTCTCCCCTTTTGCAGACCCAGCCCGGATTCTGTTTTTAATTTTCTAGTCCATCAACGCTCTTTCCTGGGGATCAGTGTCCAAGAGCCTTGAAATATTCAAATTCTCTTTCTCCGAAATTGATGTAAAACATGTTGTCAGTATTATAATAATTGAAATCAACAAGTTATAATTCATGACTATGGCTTTAATTTTTTTTTTTTTTTTTTTTTTTTTTGCTCTTAGAGGGGTTAATCAATCTATCCCTATTGTGCTGATATTCCTTAATGAGTAACTCAGCAATGACTTGTTTTTAAAGAGTAAAACCCTCCTCAAACAAGTGCCACGGAGTAGACTTTCTCTTAGAGGTTATTTGTCTGTCTCCCTGCACATGTCTGTTGCTAAGGTGGGAATTTGAGTGTTGATGGCATCTAACCCAGGAAATTGCAATAAAAAAATGCCTGAGTCTTCTCTTCATGTTGTTATGTAAACTGATGTTAATTTTTGTTAGGAAAAGGGACACTGCCGCAGGATGTCAGAGGGATACCTCAGCAGCCAACAAAATGAATACTTGCTTTAAAAAAAATGTCAAAATGTGGATGTGCCTCCAATCATTTAAAAAATAGAAGGTGATAAGTTGAAAATGTCAGGTAATTGGCAGACAGATAGAAAGTTAAACTGTGTCCTCAGTGAAGAAAATTAACCAGCAGCTGCCAGCAGGGACCCCAAGGTCGTGTGAATGCCAGAATCGAGAGAAGCCCAATCATTCAGGGGGGCTCTCGGCTAATGTCTCCCCTCCCTGGTCATTTCCAGATCTCCCAGGAACTGCCCTGAACTACTGCCAACATGTGTTCATTTCTAAAAATTACATAGATTGTGATTTATTACCCATCACACCACAAAAATCCACTGTGAATTAAATCAGCCCTTTGTTTAAATTGCTCCCCGGCAATACGCATCATATCATCATAAATGACATTGAAGTTATAATCTGCAGCCCTCGGCCTCAGCCACTGATAAGGCCCCACCATGGGACGATCAATACTTACTATTCATTTTTGAAATTATCTCCACATTGATCCCTGAACAAGCGCCAGCAACACAGAGGCACAGTGCCTTTAATACAATAATTATATAAAGGTTTACAGGCTCATCCTCCCAGCCAATAAAAGCTGTCAACTGGCAGGGACAGTTACAATCCCATAATCCATCAAAACGCTGTTCTCTGACCTATGGGCTTCTGGGCTTTCAGGAGACCACGATAAACATGCTCGTCCAGGAGGCAGCGGCGCAGTCTGGCCGAACAAAGGCTGCAGATGGATATTGCTGATTAACAGACGTCCTCAAGCAGCCCGCGCTTCTAATGATAGAAACCGTGAAGGCTTGTCTATTTGCTGATTGTGACGCACCAAGAAAGAGTACAGTTTGCCACTTCTCTGCTTTTATTTTTTGGTGTTTAATTGGTCAGGTCTGACTTTGAACTGGATGATCTATGGTAATGAAGTGAGCCCAGGGACACCAAATGGAGACAGGTGTCTGAGGAGAGAAGAAGGAGACTCTGAGTGCGGGGAAAGGGACAGATGCAAGGGCAGGGAGACAGTCTCAGAGCTCCCACCCACACGCACGTGCACACAAGCACACACACACACCACATGCGTGCATGTGCACACACATACACACCCACCATCCACGTGTGCACATGTATCCACCTGCATACACACACATACACGTGTATACCCACATGCATACATGCACACACATGCAAACACATGTACCTGCATGCATGCACACCGACATGCGCACACACACACACACACACTGCATATACACACATGCACACACACCTATGAACACACAGGCACATGTACACCTACATACACCCACATTTACATGCATGCACACCAAACACACATGCACACATCCACAAAAGCACACATAACTATACACCCACATGTGCACACACCCAAACATACACATGTGAACCCAGAGACACACACAAATACATACTCAACATACACACGAACATACATCAAACACACACACTCACACACATGTGCACACATATTCTTACACATACATACACATCAAAATGCATGTCCATGAGTACACACATCATGCATACAGATATGCACATGTGCACAGACACTTATGCACATGCAGAGACACACCTGCATGCACACACATGCCTGCACACCACACACCCAAACACATGCATACACAGACACACCGATATACATGTGCACATGTGCACTGGATACACATACGTACCCCCATGGGCACCAACACTCACACATGTGCACACACACACACAAATGCACACAGAGAAGCACGGACACAGATACTCTTAAGAACACAAGGACAGCGGCCCCTCTCTTGATGCCCCACCTCCACCTCCTGTCCCCTCTTCCAGTGTCCCCATAGGTGACCTCCCAACCTGGGCCTCCCTCCAAGGCACTGAGCCAACCACAGCCTCAGGAGAGGCTCCGTAGGAGGGCAGTGCTGGGGCTGCTGGTCAGGACTCCTTTCTAGGGTAAAGGCGGAGCTCTGTGCCACTATTCCTCACAAGCATCTACAAATGATCAAAATACACTTAAAACTCTTCAGAGGAAAATATGTAACAATAGAATCGTGCTACTTAGCAGAGAAGGAAATTATGGAATTGAATTGCAAGTTCATAATGATAGATGTTGTTAAATTCTCCCACGTAAGACTGAAGTGCTATGCAGACCTTAAATACTTTGTATGAGGAATTCTGCTGACAGGGAGCCTCTCCAGCATTTGAGAAAAAACGCTGAAGCTTATATTTGCATGAAGCCCAGAGTGGAAAATGGGAAAACATCACAGACGTCTGCGGGTGCTTGGCCGCCCGCCTCGTCCCTCCTCACCGTGTCCCAGCCACACCTGCCACTTCTCTCACAACCTCCATCCGCTCTTCACACGGCCAACAGAACTCCATGTCAAAAAACTTCCCTTTGCTTAAAACCTTCAGCGGCTTCCCAGTTGCTTAGGACGAGGGCTAGTGTTCCTGACCGAGTGTGGAGGCCTGAGCAGGCCTCTTCTGAGCTCTTGCCACTTTGCCCCGTCCCAGACACCCAGGCTCACCTCCACATCTGGATGTACCCCCTGCTCTGGGTCCTGCGAGTCCAGACTCCTTCTCTCCCACCCCAACTCTACTCCTAGTCGCTCTCCCAATCCCGGCTCCAAGCTCCTCCCTGGGGCGGCTTCCTCACTGCAAGTCCCCTGCGCCCAACCCCTGCCTCTCACCGCAGTGCCACAGTTGTCCTCAAAGCCGGGAGGTGGTTGGACACAGCTCTACCTCCACACTAGGCTGCGAGCTCCCAAAGACGGGAGAAAGTCTCTAAGGTGGAGTATGACACGGTGTGATGCAGGGCTCAGCCTGCCGCCACCCTGCAAGTGTTTGTGGAAGGACCAAGGGCGGGTCAGCCCAGGCCTGTGCTCGCAGCCAGAGTGTGTGGTTCTTGAACACCTGTGTCCTTTTTCACCTTCTTCAAATGAGCAGCTTATTTCTTATTGCAGTAAAGGTGCATAACATAAAACTTACCAGCTTAATGGTTTTTAGGGTACAGTAGCGTCAGTTTGATTTACATTGTTGTGGAACTGATTTCCAAACCGCTCCACAGCAGCTGTGCCATCTTACCTCACTGCCAACCACACACGAGCTTCTAATTTCTCTACACTTTTGCTAACACATGTAACTTTTGTTTTTCTTTCATCAATACTAGATATCCTAAGACGTGCGAGAGTTGGTATGTCATTGTGGGTATGACGTGAGTCTCCCTGATCCCTGGTGCTGTTGGGTTCAGTGAGATTTTCCGTGGTCCTTAGATTCCAGTTGGACTTAAGTCCTCAGTGTCCCCAAGGATCACTCCTTGTAAGGAGGTTTGCCCCTGCCCCGAGTGTGTGTGGTGCCTAAGGGGTCTGTGAAGTGCTCAGGGGGTGGAAGATTGGAGTCTAGTATCTGAGGTCTTTGAAAAACACAGCCCCTAAGGGGCTAAGTGCCGACCTCAGCCCTTACTTTCCTCACAGCTCTGATTAATCTCCTCTAACACCCTGCTCAGGTCTGCTGGGCGCCCACCACATCTCCCCCCTGCTCCATTCACATGCTGGGGCTTCCTGCTGGGGGCCTCTTTCATGTTCAGTTCTCTGTTACTCAGATCCCTTCCTGTCCAGCTGCCCAACCCCTGGTTTTCCCTTATATTTCAGGCCAGGTTGGGGTTTCTCTAGCTTGACTCTGGGTGTGTAGGGCCAGAGCTTTCTGTGGGGACTGCCTGTGCATGGGGGGCGCTGAGCAGTGCCTCTTGCCTCTGCACACCGCACAGCAGCATGGCTCTCTCTGTGCTAGAGCACCAGAAATTCCCATGTGCCCAGACATTGCCTGATGTCCCTAAGAGCCACTGCTAGGACTCTCCTGTTTAAGTCCTGTGCCCACCCACCTCCCCTCAATCGTGAGAACCAGCCCTTCCTGACCCAGCGCCCATCACGGCAGTGCTGGTATCTTCACCCTGGCCTGAGACTCACCACGCTGTCCTTTGGATGAGCCAGTGGCCAGCTCACTCCGCTGCAGTTTTGTTTCTCCATTTACTGTAGATGCTCAGGCCTGACTCAGGATAAACACGGGCAAAGATGATCAGAGGAATTGGTGCCAATGAGGAAGGCAAGGTCTGTACTTCCTCAGCAGCCAGAGAAGGACGTTCCCGAGTGGCCAGGCCAGGCTCTGGGCACAGCTCCTGAGAGAAAAGTTGCAAAGTCCAGGGGTGCAGAGTCACTCACCTGTGATCTTCCTGTGCTCTGTGAGGTGAGCTCCAGACGTGAGCACACTCCTGGGGACACCTACATGCAGAGCCGTGCCCTTAGGTTTCGACTAGAGGGACAAGCTGGCAGAATATGGGGAGGGGCTCCCAGTAAAGGGGGTTTCACTCATGAGAGATGGAGTTCCACAGTGCAGGGTGGAGGGTGCGCCTCTCGGCCCTGGGACCTGATCTGCTAGGACAGTTCTTGTGAAACGTTAACTATTACAGAGAGCTCTGCCATTGGAGCAACCATTAAAAAGATGGAACAATCAATTATTTTTTTAAATTTTTTTGCAGGATGAGTTTCCTGAATTGAATCTGTGTCCATAGACGGGGAAGACCAAGAAGGGTGGGGAGCAGCCTCAACATGAGTGAACACGTGGGGGTTTCATCAGCGGCTCTTACTCAGAGCTTCGGAGAGGTGGAGAGCAGTTCCTGGGGGCCACCTTGCAAGGCTCTTGCTCCTGAATGTCCCCCGTCCCCTGTATCGTTCCGTCTCCTCTCTCCAGGTCCCTCACTGGCCTGTCTCCTCAGCCTTCCACGGGGTAATAACTCAGACTCGTGCTAGAACACCACAGTCATGGAAAGATTTATATGAAATTCTCAGGATCCTCGAGGTGCCTCATCTTGTATTTTTATTTAATTGCTTTCGACTTGTAACAATACGGAGGTACTGGGCTGTGGAGGAACAGCAGCGGCCCGAACAGCGGACGATGTATCTATTATCTCGCCTGCATGAAGGTCACCGACCTATGACAGTTGGAGTAGCAGAGACATTAGAAATCGGGTGCAATTTAATCTTTACACAAATAAAGGAAAAGTATCACAATGCCTGAATAATGAAGACTCTCTCGGAGAAAAAGAAGAGTCTGTCCCCGAGGATCCCCTTCATTTTCCCCCTGCACCGTTCCAATGTGCGTGCTCTGTGCGATCCGCTCTCCGGCTGACACACGTATTAATAGTATTTTGGCTGGAAGACAGTGGATGTTCTCTGGTGATTGCTTGCAGGGAGCAGCGGCAACTCAGCCCTCCTCTCCCTCACTCATTACTGTCTCTTGTCAACTCCAGGAGACCATTGTTCACTGAAAAACTGTCATCCAGAGTGAAATTAACTGTTTTCCTTTCTATTTCAACTACAAATGTCTCATGTCCCTTACTTTTCAGAACATACTGTTGTGTCCTAAATCTTTTAGAAAGTTACAAGGAAAAGAAACATAAGTCCTAAGCCAATGTGAAAGAAAATTCAAATACAACTCTTAGAATTATAAATTAAAGATTTCCAAGGGAAATACAGAATGTGTGGATGTCATCATGTGTGTAAACCAGAGATGAGTCCTGTGTGTGTGAGAATTGGCTTCCAAGCTTTGCCGTGATTGAGCAGGAGGTAAAAGGATGGTGCCCCCAGCCTTGGAGAATTCCTCTAGGTTCCCTGCCTGAGCAGGTGGCAGGGCTTTCTGGAAAGTTCTGTGCTGCAGGGACGCAGGGCACAGGGAAGGCAGAGTCAGGAAGGAAGAAGCCTTACACTACACAACACCCCACCTCTATGGCTGAAGACTTGGCACCTATCAAACAGGAAAGGGTAGGTTATGGGGGAACCAGAAGAGGCTGACACACAGGACGGGCAAGGGCACACCAGCCTCAGCTCCCAGGGAGCATATCTTCAAGCTTCACTTTATAGTATTCAAGTAAATTACTAATTGTAGAACAATTTCACATTCACAAAATTGTCAGGATCATGGATAGTGGGGAGAGGCCCGCCTTTGTGTCACCTTCCCCCTTCCACTGCCAGGTGTGTTTGTCACAATGAAGAACCAGCATGGGGGGGCCTCACCTCGGCCTTTCTCTGGATCTCACCAGCTTTTCCCTAATGCCCTTCTCCTGTCCAGGATCACACCAGGGCACCACCTCCCACAGAGTCATCACGGAACTGTGTGACTCCTTTGACTCCAAGAGTTTACAGACCTGCCTTGCTTTTGATGACCTCCCCAGTTTTGAGGGACACTAGTCAGGTACTTTCCAGAATGTTCTCAACTGATATTTGTCTTATGTTCTTCTCATGCCCCACCTCCCACCGCTTTCCATGATCTGTGCATACAAACTTGCCCGTGTATGTACATCGACCACCCATCTCTCTGCTTCTGTCTCTGTGTTTCCTTCTGTCTGTCTGTGTGTGGCCCATGGACCTCTCTCTATCATCTTCCATCTCCTCTCATCTCTCCCTCTCTGTCTCTGTGTGTGCGTTTCCCTCTGTCTGTCTGTGTGTGGCCCGTGGACCTCTCTCTATCATCTTCCATCTACCACCCATCTCTCTGCTTCTGTCTCTGCGTTTCCCTCTGTCTGTCTGTGTGTGGCCCGTGGACCTCTCTCTATCATCTTCCATCTCCACTCATCTCTCTCCGACACTGACTTTGTTACATTTCAGTCTCTCTCTGTCTCCTCCATCTTCCTCCTGCAGCCTCCTGGTCCAACAGCGAGAAACCTGCCTCCCAACTCCACCACTGGTAGCTCTGTTTGTCCAATCTCTATATGCAAGTGCCTGGTTTCCCAACAAACTCCACGCTAACCAGCTCTGAGCAGGGGCTGCCCAGACTCACAAAGAGTGCCTGGGGACCACACCATGTTGGCCCTGGGGACCGTCCCTGGGAGGAGAGCTTCGCTGCGCTGCTCCATCAGGTGGCAAGGGCTCTGTAGCCCCCACCCAACCCCAGCCCCCAGGCACAGCTGTGTCCTCCCCAGGAAGTCACACTGCGACTGTGCTGGCCAGGGCCCCGAGCCCCACCTGGTTCAAGCTGACCCCATCATCCTGTGGTGTCCACACACATCCCTGCTGTGAACTGCCTTCAATCTTTCTCCATGAATCTGCTATAGGGGTCACATTTATTTAAATTTCAACTAACCGACTATGATAAAAAATCACATTTCAATAAAGATGTTTGTATCAGAATGTTTATTGCAGCCCAATTCATAATTGCCAGATCATGGAAGAAGCCCAAGTGTCCATCGATCCACGAATGGATCAATAAAGTGTGGTATATGTACACCATGGAATACTATGCAGCCCTAAAGAAAAATGGAGACTTTACCTCCTTCATGTCTACATGGATGGAACTGGAAAATGTGTTTCTTAGCAAGGTGTCTCAGGAATGGAAGAAAAAGTATCCAATGTACACAGCCCTTTTATGAAACTAATCTATAGCTCTCAAGCAAAAGATACAACTTAATTCTAGCCCAAAAAT
>CAUYQV010096009.1:0-20545 GCA_963574575.1 Galagoides demidoff
GATTCAAGGTTTGCATATCTCCTGAGGAGTTCAGACCTGCACCAAGATGTGGCCAAGGAAAAACATGAAAAGGTAGAAATTTCGCTAAGGGTGCAGAAAGGGATCATAGAGAACAATTGACAACAGTAATCCTTCCCAGCACGAAGATTCTAAACCTAACCCTAGAATCCCTACACTCAGCTGTGACGACCTTTAACCCTGTCTGCCAGTGGAATTTCAGAATTGCTATACGTCAGTGACTACTACGATTCTATCATGTTTACTTTGAATACTGAAGCAACAAATAACTCCAAGTACTTTTGTTTAAAACAAACAAACAAAAAGTTCTTTGTTTCCTCCTTCTATATTTCATCAGGGGACCTCTTTCCACTGTAGTCACTCCAAGATCAGGTTTAGAAACACTCCACTATCTTATATATACTGCTATTCCACGACACACCTTCAGTCTTTGTCATAAAAGGGAAACAAAACATTAAGAATCTCACATAGCCTTTGGGTATTAAAGTCATTTATGAGCAAACATCACTGTGAGTGCTAGAAAGATAAAGCACAGCTGTCTGTTTTCAGGATTTTAGTTTGAGCCTGGTGTGGTGGCTCACACCTGTAAACTAGCACTCTGGGAGGTCTAGGAAGGTGTATTGCTTGAGCTTGGGAGTTCGAGACCAGCCTGAGAAAGAGCAAGGCCCCTGTCTCTACTAAAAGTAGAAAAACTAGCTGGGCATTGTGGTGAGTGCCTATATTCCCAGCTACTCAGGAGGCTGAGGCAAGAGGATCACTGGAGACCAGGAGTTTAAAGTTGCTGTGAGCTATGAGAACAACACTACACCCTAGTCCAGATGACAAAACCCAGTCTCAAAAATATTAATTTTACTTTATGTCACAAATTATGCATATTCTATAGCCTGTTACAGACAGAAAGAAGGAGGAGCAAAGAAGCAAAGGACTGGGATGTAACCAGCAGAATCTGTCCTTATAATTCTTTCCAGAAGCCCCACCCAATGAATTTCACTTATAATTCATCATCTGGGACTGGTTCTTATCATTTTCCCACCTGCAAAGGAATCTGAGAAAATGAGAATTTTGAAAATATTGCCACCCTGAACAAAACTGGGCTTCTCTTAGGAATATTCAGTGGACAATTAGCAACCTTGACAGAAATTGCCTGTAAAGTCTCCAGAAATAAGAGACCAATAATTTGAACATGGAAACAAAGTTTGGGAATGAGATCTAGAGAGGAAATGAAGATCTGAGGAGTCTTAGTGTTTAATGGTGATTTAACCTCTCGACATGGATATAATCAAAGGAACTAAGGGACTAAAGCAATCATGGCAGGAATAGAGAAGAAATTGATATAGTCAGTCATTCAATGGGCTACAGTTGGCAATTATCTAGAAAGGGGGCAGAGGCAGGAATCTGGAATAATTCTCAGTCATCTGCTTGGCCAGCTGGGTGCATGGTATTGCCACTCTGAGGATAAGTTACTTTGGTAGGATCAGACTTAGGGAGAAAAATGACAAGATGATTCTGAAATGTTGAGTTCAAACTATTTGTGGGGGACCTAGGGGCAATTTCTGGGATGGAGTTCAAAAGAAATGTTTGTGTGTCAGGAGGAAATTTGGGGCTGGAGCTAGTGATCTAGGAGACAGCCATGGGTACATCTGAGATCCTCCAAAGAGATCAGGTAAAGGAGTGAGCCGAGAGGCCAACAATAGAACTTTGAGATACACCAAAATGGAAGAAGACATTCTTTCTGGCCTCTGTATTTTTTAATAGCTCCACGTTTAGAATTAGTTCTCTAAATAAACTCTCTTTAAACCATTTGAGGGAAAAACAAAACAAAACAGCTTGTGAAAAACAAATACACAAACCCGGTTTCATTTCCCAGAACACCTAGTAGGTTATTTGGTATGCAGTAGGTCAGGTCACAGGGAATACAGGTATGGAAATTATTTGATGAATCCATTCAGAGTGAAACTTAGACAAGCACATAATAAGTGGAAATTGAATGGATCATGAGACTCAAAATCCATAAAAGAGGGGATCTCTCCAAGCCTACAAGTTATAAAATAACTAGTATTTACATTACTCGTTTTTGATGTGGCTGAGAAGCTCAGTTTGGGTGAGAAACAAACTTTAATCTCAATTAAGTTGTTGAAACTCTTCCTTTCACATAACTTCAGTTTTAATAAAGTGTTGTGTGGTCCTGCTTCTATAATAGATTGCAAAATGGTTTTTGTTGTTGTTGTTTGTTTATAACAGCGTCCTATAGGGATCACTTGGAAATCCGCCATTTTAATTGGGCAGCCCCTGTCCTGAGTCAGTGGGACCTCAGGGCTCACTACTCCAGGTGCCTCCATGTGGTTGTAGGACTGTAACCAGAAAACACCTCCTGGCCACTCGTGGGTTCTCCGCACAGGGTCATCCTAAAATGCCACAGATTCCTCTCAGGATTCAAGCACCACCTGGGCTTCATTTCTTTCAAACACACCGCCAGACCTGTAACAGATTTGTCGGCACCATTCCTGGGGGTGAAGGGTTACTCCTTTAGATAAGAGGTCAAGCGAAAAAGTAGAACATATTTGCTCCTCTTGAAACTAAGGACAAAAGGGTCAGAGAAAATGCTTCAGCGGCTCCGCTTAGCCATTCTATTTTGTTATGAGGAAGTTGTTTTAAGCCTGCCTCTGCTCCCTGCAAATCCCTGTTTAGATATCAGAGTCCGATCTCCCTGATCCGGCTACTCCCAACCTGCATTAGCTTTACCCTCCACCAGTGTCTGGTGGTTGGGAAATGAATCGCTCCGACTCAGGCCATTTTGACAGAGAGCTTAAAGGCAGCTCAGCCAGGCAGGGTTGCGGCGAGTGTGCGAGGGCGCGCCGGGTCCGCCACGTTACACTCAGGCCTGTGCAGCTGAGCTGCTTAATTGGGTTCTTGCTCCTCAAAAGCCTCCAAATAGCTATTCGAGTCCCAGAGTTGGTGGTGGAGGGTTTTTTTTTTTCTTTTTTCTTTTTTTCATCTAGCTAATAAGATTTTCCAAGTCACCAAAGCCAGAGGGGTTTGGGAAAGAAAGCCTTCTTTGTTAAACAAAGCAAGTTCTATGGGACTTTCTGCCTTTGAATTTAGGGAAACTGACCCAATTAAGTTGTGAAATGATTGTGAATATTGAGGGATCTTAGTGGAAAAGGCAGCCTCTGACCCGATAAGCGTGGACTTAGGAATATTGGTTTTAGTGCAAATCCCTTCTTTGAAAGAGTCAGGGCTAAGACTTTGTTCCAAAGAATTTAGAGAAATATCACAGAGTCAAAGGCAGCAATAGACTCTCCAAAGAGTCTAAGAATGTTAAATGTGTTGATTTTTCCAGACATCATGCTACAGATTCATTTTTTACATAAATTCAGGAAGTAGCCAGCATTGGCAGGTAAATATTAACAAAATTCGGTGAAATTTCCTTTTAGCCCTGGGCGAAGTGTTCCATCAGAGATTAGTTAAAGCTTCTAAGCCACAGTGAGGGTCTTGGAGTATTGTTTTCATCTAGAATAATAGATTTCATATAAACCTATGGTGAGCTCAGTTTCCTGCAAATATGTCCATATATAACACTATAATTGATCATATTGGTATAGATAGCAAACATAATAGTAAATGGTCTTCATTCAGCAAGGGGGGGGACTAATCATTAGTCCCATCAGACACTCTTCCAATGGGCTTTGCAACTAGAGTTTGTACGTGCCTGATTTCTCGATCAGGAAGGAAGCGTGAGAAAGAAGCTGGTCTATGTGGGGACCTGCCTGTCTACAGGGGGTGGCAGGTGGCTCTGCTCATCTCCAGCAGAGGCTGCCAGGTGGCAAAGCAGGCCCAGTGGAACCACTTATTCTAATTTTTCCAAAGAAGCTGAAAATCCAGATTTATGTGTAAAATCTTCCAATAGAAGAATATAATGGCATTTAATTTTTAAAATGTAAAACAAATTGTGTTTGGCAAGGCTGAAGTTATAATCAGTCTGTGCATGTTAAGGTCTCAGATGGCACCAAAGGACATCTCTTGCTGAAACAACAGGACCACAAGATAGATACAGTTTATATGTGATATCTAGGGTTTTAGTTCTCAAAGTATGGTTTGCAGAACCAGCGCAGGGAGACAATCTCTGGGAAATAGTTAAAATGCAAATCCTTGGGCCTCCCTGTAGACCTAGGGAATCAGAAGATCTAGAAGGGAACCCAGAAACCTGGGTTTTAACAAGCCCTCCAGTGATCCTGGTGCAACTAAAATTTCATCACCTTTGTTTAGGCTATTCTCTGCTGAGCTTTAGGACTTCAGTATTTTTGTTTTTGTTTTGCTTTTCCAAAGGTTTTTAGGAAAGCAAGTATTTTTCACAATTCATTTGAAATATTCATGGATACAATGCAAACCAGAGCTTCTATAGGTGAAGTGGAGGTGGGGAGCCCCAAGTCCCACCTCATTCTACCACCTCCTGTTTCTTACCTTCCGAGGCGCCAGCCCCAACCCAAGTAGCTTGGTAGAGCAGCCGATCAACCACTGGTCAGATCTGCTTCATTTTCTTTTTCTGAAAAAAAGTTGAAACACTAAAACCAAATAACCACTTACTAGGGCCAGGTGCAGTGGCTCGCACCTGTAATCCCAGCACTTGGTAGGCCGAGGTGGGTAGACTGCCTGAGCTCACAGGTTTGAGACCAGCCTGAGCCAGAGAGAGACCCTATATCTAAAAAAGAGCCGGGCATTGTGACCAGCACCTGAATTCCCAGCTACTTGGGAGACTGAGGCAAGAGGATCACTTGTGCCCAAGAGTTTTAAGTTGCTGTGAGTACCACAACACTCTATCAAGGATGGTAAAGTGAGACCTCTTTTTCCAAAAATAAAAAATAACCACTTATCTCAGAGGAGATATTTGCTTAGAACAAGATCTTATTTGTCAATTTCACAAAAAAATTAGTCAAAGATTTGCAGTATAGTACAAAAGAATGCCCGGTATAAAACTTGAAAACTCATCAAGAAACGAAGACTGACTTCTCTTCTTAGCAAAACACTGGAAATTCTGGTACCACAGACCAAAAGATACCGTTCTGGGGAAGATGAATTAAGGAGCTAGAAAGACTTAAACACTCTCATCCTGACTTCTCCTAGGGCTGCTCAGCATGGACATATCATCACTGGTAAAGCCGTCTTGGAACTTGGCCTAACAGGAGCTGACTTTACCAGCTCTTGGCCCTCTTCTCAGTATTTTGAATTTAAGTTCTGTTGCCACCAGCCTTGTTGGAGACGCACATGTAAGCAAGAACTAATTAATTGTTCTAAGACGTGATTTCATCACCTGTTTTACTTAAAAGATGAAATATATGTGACAGCCCTTAAAAAATGTTTTTGGATGAATATGTGTTCAACTCTCAGTCAAATAAACTTTCCATGAGCTCATTGCTGCTGTTATCTTAAGAATACATTTGTAACAGATAAGGGAAACACTGGTGAGTTACCCCAGTCTTGGGCTAGCTTTTTTATTAATTAAGTATTGTTCTCATCTAAAATTGGTAACTCTCGGCAGGAAATACATTTCCACTTTGGAAATGGAAACACAGGAAAGAGGGAGGAGAGTGAGAGCTGCAAGTTTTTTCTTAGTTAGGATAACGTATCCTTCATCTCAGGTGCCAAGTCCAATCTGTCCCCCTAGAGCCATGCACGGAAAATCAGACTTAGGGAGAACACACCAGAATCTCTGAAGATGCTGACTAAATAAGTCTAGGATGAGACCCATAGAACTTTGTTTTATTTAAATCTCCACAAATGATTCTGAGGCCTGACCAGAAGTAAGAATATGGTGATAAGCATGTGTCCTGAGCAGGGGAAGCAGTGATGCAATCCCTTAGTGGTGTATGCCCAGAATGTCCGTGGGCAAAGCAGAACTGTGGGCAGACCATATTATCCACCTTGCTGTATACCATTCTCATTTCCCTGTCCGTCCAGACATTAATTATTACTAATCTGTCAGAAAAGTTCTTGGGGGTGGGGTGAGGGGGAGAATGCTAACATGGAAGGAAGAGCCACAAAAGCCAAGGTTCCCCGATCTCTGTCTTTCTTAAGGACGCCTTCTCTGAACGAAGTAAAGCCACAGAACCATCAAAAATCATCGCAGACATCCAAAATTTTCTCTTTCTAAACTAAAGAATCAATCACAATTGGTTAGACCTAATTGTTGGGAATACAATACCTTAATGTGAACTCACAGTGTGAAAATCAGGATGGCCCCAAATCAAAGCCTAGCCCCCCCACCAAAAGTGGCATTAATAAGGTTTGACAGACAGCAACTCATATATATATATATGTGTGTGTGTGTATACACATTGTCATTTCCTAGAGTCGTATTTCTATCACATGTGAGTCAGAAGGATGTTGTTATACCTTGTGGCCTGAAACAATCAAATCTGAAGGGATATGGAGGCATCAAGGTTAATCCCCAGAACTTACAAATAAAGAAGTCAAGGACCAATTTGGATGAGTGACTATTCTGATGCACTTCCAGATTTTTTCCTCGTAATTCTCACTCTGTCTCCTCCTCCCCTGACTCTGAGCTCTCTTCCTTCTCTTTACCAATCAGTTCTTTCTTGCATTTATTTCTGTCACTGTCCAGTTCATACGTCCTGACCTCCACTTCGATTACTCTCTTGCCAATATCCTCAGCTTCTATTTACCACTGGACTATGTCTTGAACTCTCTTTCCAAACCCCCACCCCAGATCATTTTAACTGTCCTTCTGCCTGGGCTGTCCGGTCTGGCTGGATCAAATAATGCAGGGATGCCGTGGAGATTCATCTACTTCTCACCTCATGCCTTTGGGCCTTCAGTCCCGCACTCCATGAAAATTATTCTTACTAAGGTCATCAGTGACATTCTTGCTGCTACTCAGAAGGCTTCTTTTCAGGTTGTGTTTTAATTGCTCTCTTAGCCACTTTTGCCTTTAGTGAGCAGGGCTTTCTCACTGAAGCATTTTTTCCCTTGCCTTCTGTGTCCTCCTCCTTCTCTGACTACTTCTCAGTCTCTGTTATGGGGTTTTCTTTCTCTGTGGGTGTCTAAATGGTGTGCTGACATGTTCTGTTCTTAGACCGCCTCTCCTCTCACTTCTATGCTCATCCACATTCAGGCTTAAAGTTCTAGTCATATCAGTCATTCTCAACTGGAGGCTATTTTGTCCCCCAGGGAACAAAGGCAGGAGACAGGTTTCATTATCATGACTGGAGATAGGCTACTGGACTCTAGTGGACACAGGCCAGAGATGGTGCTACACATCCCACAGTGGCCTGAACAATCCCTCACCACAAAGAGTACGAGTTGGGCCCAAATCTCAGTAGTGTCAAGGTTAAGAAGCCCTATATGATGATGAATCCCAAACCTGTTTCTGTGCCAGGGGATCCTGGGGGGCAGGGCCATATACCTGACTGTTCTCTGGACCTCTCTACTTGATGTTCCACAGGCACTTCAAACTTGACATGTGTCATCTTCCCCTGAAAACCCCCCCTTGCATTTATTTTTGAAGTAAAAGACACCATCACCTACCCAGTTGCTCATGTCTGAACTCAACATGTCATCCCCGAGTCATTCTTTCCCTCACCATTGTAAAACAATCTTTAATAAAGTTCTGACAGTCTCCTTCTCAAGCATCTCTTGACTCTATCTGTCACTCTCCTTTGTCAGGCCTCTGTTTACTTCCTCAGCCTTCTTGCCACTCGTACCCCTGTTCTTATAACAAACATCCCAGAAGGAGTCTATATTTTAGTTGTACTGAATGCAGAAGAGTACACTGGGCCGTGCTTCTATAGGCTACAGAACCTCACAGAGTCTGGTCTTTTTGTCTGCAACAGTTTGAACTTGTGTGGACATGGGCACATGCATGCACACACATACTTTATTCAGTCAACTGTCTCAGGTCTCGGTGTGGATGCCCTTTACCCAGGGAAGTGCTCTGCAAGACGGGGCACCCCTCTTCTCCTTTCCCAGCATCCTTACCTAACATGTGCAATACTGGTTGTATAACTTGCCTTTTAGACTGAAATCCTTATTTATCTTGGTATCATTGATGCCTATCTCTTACACGTCATGGGCACTCAAATGAGTAAATGAATAATTAACTGTTCTTGTAGTTGATAACAAATTCAGGTCTTCCTGCATTTTTTTCCTCAAATAACATTTATAAAAACCTGGCCACTTTGAAAATATTCTGATTAAAAGCAATTTAACTTAAGATGAAGGAAATTGGGAATTACATAACATTACTTTATATATTTGGTTACTTATGGATGCATTATATGCAAAGATTTCATGTATCATTTATCTAATTACACACAAATTGGATAAAGACAATTGATGTTTATTTTCAAACCTATAGTGACAATTAATTTTAATTAGTATGGAACATGTGTATGTTATCTGAACCGACTACAAAGTGTCAGATAATAAAACAGAAAAGTAAAGAATACAATTTTATCTGATCTTTTAGCTCAAGTAAGGCACACACATTGCTTACCAGCACCCGAATTTAATCCTCATTTCTTAAATGTTCAACACTGCTTACACTTAGCTTTCCAAACAGGATCACTCTAAAACTACCCTAGTGAGCTTTCTTTGCAACTGTGAAGTGTGTGTGCTGAAGTGTGATATTTGCACACAATTGCTCTAATTGTAACTCCTGTCAATAAGCAAAAGTGCAAAGAAAGATAAAATGAACAGTAATGTGACTTGCCAGCACGGACGGCACCCACACTCTTTTGGATCTTAGATATTGCAACATCTTTACCGCACAAAAGAAGAAATTTCTGATGAGTGTTGGCTTCCCACTGCAGTAGGTGGTGTAAAACAAATTTGGCCCAGGACATGGACAAGAGGGAGTACAGTAAATGACATTCCACAAGGTTTGGGCACCTTTTTGTATTAAATATAATTTAAAAGTAATTTTCTCGTCTTGGGCATATGTGAACTTAGACCTAAGTCATTATTTGAATCCTTGCAAAATGAAAAATTCCCTCATCACATTGTAACACATAGGTAAAATGAACTTCTTCCTGGAACATAAAAGAAAGTAAACCACATTTTGCTGATGTCCTTTCATAATTTTTATATGATAATTCTGTAGAAAATCAAATAATTCACTCTGTGAGGCTTAGTACATGTTCATATCCCTAGACCATGTGGTATACCTTCTACACTGTGGCCTCTGTCAAACTAGAGCATCTCTGTGCACCATTAAAAACTAATATTATAAAGGAAGCTGGGAAATTCAGTTGTCAGAGACCATCATGCCTTTCCCTTCATCAGAAAATGGCCCAAAATGTTTTATCTCCATAGTCTTCCAGGACAAGGAAAAAAATTCACAAAGAAGGGTGGTTTTCATTACCAGATCACTCACATGACACTCTTCTCACTTGCCTGTGAGTTGTGCCAAAAATGAAAGAAAATTATTCATTCAAAGAATTTAGCTAATCCAAACTGTAGTTCAGGCTCTATACAAAGCCATGGGTACATACCTGAATAAAAGAATTCAAAATCTAGTAGGAAAAGCAGATGTGTACAAATAATTTAAGCAAAGTGTGATAAATACTGCATTTATTGGGGCCTCTAAAACACTATTCTAAATGTTTGACTGACGTGGATAGATCCATTTATAATGGCCCCATGAGGCCAGGTCTGTTATTACCCATCCCCTTCTTATTAAGCATGTTGAACTTCTGATGTGTCAACCTGTCTAAGCTACAGTTTCCATTTATCTAAACATTAACTGAAGTTGCCATGGTACCGTGTTTTATAGATGAAGTCCATCTTCCATTGACTTTAAGTGAAAGGGATTATGCTAAATGATGTGGGTGGGCCTGGCTCAATCAGTTAAAAAGCCTCAAGAGCAGAGCTAAGGCTTCATTGCAAAAGAATAAGTTCTAACTTTAAATGACAATTTCTCCCCATGCCCCAGAGTTCCAGCTTAGCCTTCCTGGCAGCCAGCTCTGTGGATTTTGGACTTGGGTCATCAGTGCTCACAATTACAGAAGCCAATTCCTTTCAATAAATCTCTTAATATGTATCTGCTACTAAGGCTGCTTCTCTGGTTGAACTTGGACTTATACAATAGGTGAGTAAACAAAGCCAAGCAGGCTGAGTAACTTGTCCATGGTGATGGGGCTAATACGTGGTGGAGGACAATTTAAACTCAGCGAGACTGAGTGCAAAGCCCCTGTGTCAAATAACTCTCCTTGTCTGTCTGATAGAAACGTGAGTTCAGAAGAGGTCCTAAGGAAATAATCCTTAATTCTGATTGAAAGGATTGGTGGTACCAGAGAAAGGCCTCTTATAGGAAGATTTAAAATAGTGGAAGTGCTTGGACTGGATTTTCAGGGATAAAGCTGAACTTTACGAGGTGACTGCTATGTAAAGGGCACTCTGGAGGAGAAAGCTACACAAGCTCCTGGTGTGATGCAAAGGGTATGAAAATATTCACACAAGCATGGACAGTGCACTTCATGTCACTGCCTGGAATCTTTCTCCAGTCTCTCATTTGTCCAAACGTGGCCGTAAAGAACAAACAGATAGTATGTATAAAGACTCTTGCAAGCTCCCTGGCACAGATAAGTATTCTAGAAAAATCTTTCTCTTCTCCATCATACCAACTACTCCTTCCCCTCCAAGGTTCCCTCCAAGTGTTGCATGCTGTGTTACTGATGATAAATACTCACAACATATATGTCATTATATTTAACTCCTTTTTAACAAAATCTAATAGCGTATACCCACCATAGGCTAAGAACTGACTTGAGCATGGGAGATGTAACAATAAAGACAGGGGATATCTCTAACCTCAAATTCCTTGCAATCATAATTTTAACAGGCCTATGATACATGATATGAAGGGGAAAAGACATGAGGCTAAGATAGCAAATAGGAAGCCCCCCCCCCCCCGGCTGGGGTTGTCAGTGAAGTCTTCCTTGATGGAACCTGAAAAATGAGTAGGAATCAGCTAAATAACTGATGTTCTAGTTAGTAGGCGCAGTCCTTGAGGTCTGGATCCAAGAGCAGGTCTAAAAAGCTGCTGTCATAGCTCAGCAATGCAGGAGTAAAAGGCATAAGGAATTCCTAAAGCACTCCATACTCATACACTTTTGATGATGGTGTGTGGACCCACAAGTTAGCATGGTGTGCCTTTGGCTGACAGTGTTCAGACAGTGAGAGGGACCCATATATGGCTCGCTCTCCTGTATAAACCATCAGTGAAAATAAACATGCTTGAACTCAAGTTCACTCCATTGCACATTTGTCTTTGCTTCTCCTGAAGCTTAGAATCCTAACTTGCTTGGCATTTCAACCAGACTCCAGTTCCTGCCTCATTGACTAGCTTCCAATGATAATTCAATGCCCTGTGGTGTGATAATAATTTAACTTCTATAGTAAAATGAAAGGTAATAATTAGAGTGGGAGGGGACAAAGCAGTGATTTTCCTGTGGTGTCATAGAAACATTTTTAGCCGCATATGACCAATTTTAATCTTTTTTTTTCCTTTACGTTTCTCTATTTCTTCTTGTTATGTGAAAAAATATTTTATGAGAAAAATCACAGGATTTATATGTTCTGTGTACTAGGGTTGTACTAGAGATTTATGTGAAATCCATCTATATGTGGAATCTTGGGACAAGGTCATTAAAAACATCCCTGACAGAACTAAATATACCAGCCATTCAGAGAGAAGGGCAGGGAGAGGTCATAATCAGATAATTGAAGCTAACTTAAATATGGAACCCTGGCCTCAGGAAGAACTATAGAAAATGTTTTAGAAAAACAGTCCCAAGGATGTCAGCTACTTGGCAAATGTATCTGGTAAGTAGTCCTGCACCCCACTCCACACTCACAGGGTGTGACATTTCCTAGGGGCTGCTACCAAGGGGGGTTTAGTCTCAGTCCTCACTTGGAGAGTTGAAAGCCATTATGGGGGAAGGAACTCTTTGGAGATCCCAGTGGCAGGGAATATTGCTTCAAGTTGGGTGACCATGTAAAGTGATGGCCTTAAGTGAATTGTGTAAAGGAGCCATTACTTCCCAGTGAAGTCACCACAGGGCATGACTATCCTATATGGGTCCAGGAACAATGGAAGGCACCAGCAGAGCTGGAGATAGTAAGTGAGCAGGAAGTCCCAAGAAAATATTCCTGGACATCGCAAGAGTATAGTCGGATCAGTAGCAATGAGGAGCAGGTCTGAACAGAACTAAGCAGGACCCTCGTACCTTCAGAAGACACAACTGCCGGACTCAGGAGAACATCAGTGCTGAAGGGACATCAATGAGAACTTCATTTGTTTGCAGGGAAGGGGCTTCAGACTTGTGTGTGTGTGCACCAGGGCTTGGGGAGTGTGGAGAACATGGGTACTCCCCCCATTTCAACAGAGGCACAGATGAGGCCCCATCCTGGGGCAGAAGGGGAGCCTGTGTGCCAAAGCTCTGAGGAAGGCATGAGAGGAATAATGTTGGCTGTTCTTTGTCAGGGTTCCCACCATCTGAAGCCTGAACTATATTGTGAAATGAAATACTCAGAAAATGATGGAAGAAATGGATGGGCAAAAGGGGATAGACCTGCTTTGATCATAGCTTGCTATAGAGAAAAATGACTAAGAAACTAAGGTGAAAGAACCTACTTAAAAAGGAGCTGGGAGATCCTCCATTTGGCTAAGCCACAATTACTATGACAGATTTTGTTGAGTTCCAAAATCTCAGCAGCTCTTCAATTCTTGTCTCAGTTAGATCTTTTCTCTTGCAAAGGACAAAGTCTGACAATTAAGTTCACAAATTTACCACTATGCATTTATATTGGTAGCACTGTACAAACAACTTGGTAAGGATTCGTAACCGTGGTATATCTAAGTCTCACAGCTGTGTTTATGTCAATGTGTGGCTGTGTCTTACTGAGTGGTGTTCATTATTTTTATTGCATATTTTTGTGTGCTGTCATGAGAATGTGGGAGCTTGAATTAGATCAATGAACAAGCATTACATTTCTTATTAAACTTGGCAATGGTGGAAGCAAAATCAGGGATGTGTTAGTCCAAGTTTATGGGGATAATTCCACGAGGAAAATGGAAATGTACAAATGGTTAAATTTTTTTCTGAGGAGAAGGAAAGCATCACGGGTGAAGAGAGGTCAGGGCAGCCAGTAAGAAGCAGAACTGGTAAAAACATAAACATTTTTCAAATTGTGTATCAAAATCATAGGCTGACTATGAGATGCAAAGTAGACCAAGTAAACATTGATAAGCAGTTAGGAAAATCTTGGCATGAGAAAGCCATGGCTCTTGAATCATGACAATGCACCAGCTCACAGGGCACTGTCTATGAGGGAGTTTTTAGCCAATAAAAAAAATCTGTAACTGAAATACTGTTCCTACTCCCCTTATCTTGACCCCAATTACTTTTTTCTTTACTCAAAGATAAAGGAAATATTAAAAGGAAGACTTCTGATGGTATTCAGGGCATCAAGGCTAGTACAATGAGAGCTGTGGTGGCCATTCTGGAAAAAGAGTTTCAAAATTGATTTGAAGGGTGGACTAGGCACTGGCATCAGCACATAGCTTCCCAAGGAGATTACTTTGAAGGAGACCATAGTGATATTCAGCAAAGAGGTATGTAGCAGTTTTTCTAGGATGAGTTTGAAAATTTAATTGTTAGACCTTGAATGACACTTCAGTTGGGAGGATAGAGGGTAAAACATATTTAGCACTGAGTCTCACAGAGAAGAAAGATGCACTTACAACTGGAAATCAGGCTTTCTAAAGAAGTAGAACATCATTAAAGATTCACCCAGGCCCAGCAACCTGGACATTCAATGATCTATTTAGCAGTTGTCTCCACGTCTTTTCTTTCTAGCTCTCAGATACTTACTGGTTAGAACACGTGGACTGATTTCTACTCACCTTAGGGCTTCTGCTTCCTGTGGATCCTGCTTATTCTCTCCTGTTTATCACTTGATATTCCCTTCTAGAGTGCACTGTTCAAACTTCCTAAAGTGAAGATCTGAACACTCAATGGGAAAGTTCAGAGCCATCAGAATGGGCTACTAGTCCTGCCCGTTTGGTGAGGGTCAGCCAGGGCAGCAGGGTTACTGCCTTGCTATAACTGTTTGAGGTTGCTCACTGAGTCCATAGAGACTGGGCATATGAGTGTCATGGTCTCGCCAATAGAAAGAAAGTATGATGCATGGGAATATAGGCATTGCAGAAAATCAGTAGACAGGTGTCACTTGCTCATAAAATTAAGAGATACCATGTTCCTCTAAGGAAAAAAAAACTACATTCATAAAACACACACATGATAATGAAAGATGATATTTCAAGGATACAGATGTGGCTAGAACTGCACATCTCAGGAATTGAGATGATTTACATATGTTGAACCATCCTTTCATCCTTGAGATGAAGACCTTGTGGTCATGGGGGATTACAGTTTATGATGTGCTGTTTAATTAATTTTGCTAGCATTTTACTGAGGATTTTTGCATCTATATTCATAAGGGTATTTGTAAGACTTGATTTCTTTTTTTGTTGTGTCCTTGGTATCAAGCTGATACTGGCTTTCTAGAATGGGTTAGGGAGGATTCTTTCCTCCTCAGTGTTATGGAATAATTTCTAGTGTGGGTACCAGCTCCTCTTTAAAGGTCTAGTAGAATTTGTTTGTGAATTCACCTGGTCTTATGCTTTTTTTGGTTGAAAGATTTTTTATTACTGTTTTAATCTCATTGCTTGTTAATGGGTGTTCAGTAGTACTATTTCTTCCTGATTGAGTCTTAGGAGGTTGTATATTTCCAGGAATTTGTCTATTTTTTCATTGTTTTCTAGTTTATATGTGTAGAGATATTTGTAGTATTTATGAATAATAGCTTGTTTTAGCTGTAGTAAAAGTTGTAATATCTTCTTTTTCATGTCTGACTGAGCTTACTTGGGTTCTTTCCCTTCTATTCTTGGCTAATCTATCAAGAGATGTATCAATTTTGTTTATCTTTTCAAAAACCCAAATTTTTTGTTTTGAGAGATGCAAAAAGTATTTTTTGTTGTTGTTGTTGTTGTTTGTTTGCTTTCTGTTTCCTTTAGTTTTGCTCTAACTTTAGTTATGTCTTTTCTACTTCTGCCTTTGGGTTTGGTTTGCTCCTCCTTTTCTAGTTCTTTGAAATGTGTCATACAAAGACCATATAATCACCTTAATAGAGTATAAAAAGCATTCAACAAAATCCATAATCCTTTCATGGTAAAAACTCTCAATAAACTAGCAATAGAAGGAATATACTTTACCTCAAAATTATAAAAGCCATATATGACAAACCCACAGCCAATGTCATACTGAACTGGGAGGAGTTGAAAACATTCCTCCTAAAAACTGGAACAATACAAGGCTGCTCACTGTCTCTGCTCTATTCAACATAGTGTCCTAGCCAGAGCAATCAGATAAGTGAAAGAAATAAAGGGCAACTGAATCAGGAAAGAATAGGTCAGGCTCGGTGCCTGTGGCTCAATCAGCTAGGGCGCCAGCCACATACACCTAAGGTGGCGGGTTCAAATCCCCAGCCCAGGCCTGCCAAACAACAATGATGGCTGCAACCCAAAAATGGCCGGGTGTTGTGGTGGGCGCCTGTGGTCCCAGCTCCTTGGGAGGTGGAGGCAGGAGACTCGCTTGAGCCCAGGAGTTAGAGGTTGCTGTGAGCTGTGGTGCCTCAGCACTCTACCCAAGGCGAAAGCTTGAGGCTCTGTCTCAAAAGTAAAATAAAATAAAGTAAAATTATAAATCTTTTTTTTTTTTTTTTTAGAGACAGTCTCATTTTGTTGCCCTTAGTAGAGTGCTGTGGCATCATAGTTCACGGCAACCTGCAGCTCTTGGGCTTAGGTGATTCTCTTGCCTCAGCCTCTGAGTAGCTGGGACTATAAGGTGCCTGCTGCAGCACCCAGATATTTTTGTTGTTGTTACAGTTTGGCCAGGCTGCATTTGAACCCACCACCCTCGATATATGGGGCCAGCACCCTACTCACTGAGCCACAGGTGCTGCCCAATTATAAATCTTTTACAGCTTTAATTTTTTACTATCTTACTCTTTCTGCTCTAGGTGGAACAAAATTGGGCCACGTTACAGGGAGGTGAGATGACCATCCAGACAACGCAAGCATCAGAGGCCACCCAGGCAGTGGCATCATTGGCAGAGGCCGCAGTGGCAGCTTCCCAGGAGATGCAACAGGGAGCTACAGTCACCATGGCGCTTAACAGGTGGTGGCAGGGGTGGGGAAATAAATGAGGATTATAAATCTGTCCTTGTGATTGTGAGTGTCATATCTCAGTTGTTACAATTGGCAGTTGGAACTTAAACACTCTCAGCCCATAAGAAAAATTGAGCTTTTTTTCCTTCAGGTATATTTAGTAAGGGTGCTACAGGGTAGAATATTCCAGTTACAGGTAGTTTCCAAAACTAAATGATATTGTTTCCTGCTTGGTGCCTTCTATTGGCTATTGACAGGAAAGATCATTCTCATATTATTAATCTTTTTATCATTCCTGAAACAATTTTATTGCAGTGAAGTCAGGCATTTTAATTAACAGTTAAGAATGTGATCTTTGAAACCACACTACCTGAGTTTGAAGCCCAGCTCTGTCATTTACTAAGCATTGGCCTTGGGGAGTTGATTTGAACTCTCAGTGCTCAGGCTCCTTCTGTAAATTGGGGGTGATAATAGTGCCTTATAGGCAGGTCAAGAGTGTGTACTAAGTTACTGCATGTGAGATCCTTAGAGCAGTGCCTGCCATATAATAAGGGCTGCTATTCTCACAATGTATAGCAGCTGTTAGTTCCAGATAGTCATTTAAGACATTCCAGCCCTTTACTGAGTTAGTCTGTAAATAGAGAAACATAACACAATCTCTGCCTTCAAAGAAATGATACTCTGATTGGGGAGGCTGATTTAAGTAAACCACTTAACAAACAGTAGTACTTTGGAGTTTAATTCACTACTGAATTTTGTAGTAGAGTCTGAACATTGTAGAAATTCAGAGAGGGGGAAATCACTTCCCCTAAAATATAAAATTAGCTAAAGTTTAGATTGGTTGTGGTAATACTAGAGAGCCATGATGGGTTTGTGGGCAAATAGTTTACTGTATGAGGCTATATAGTATGGTGGTTGAGAAGAAGGTTCTAAGGTCATATGATTTGGGTTTGAATCCTAGCTCTACTACTTACTAATCATTTGACCTTGAGAAATTTAACTCCTGAGGAAACTTAATTGATTTCCTCTTTGTAATAGTGAAGATAGTACTCATTACACAGATCATGTATATGAGATGATGCATATAAAACTCTATCAGAGTGCCCAGCCTATACTTAGCACTTCAGGAATTACAGTAATCATTTAAATTACATTTTTTTTATTTATTTATTTTCTTATTTTTTTTATAGAGACAGTCTCACTTTATTGCCCTAGGTAGAGTGCCATGGCATCACACAGCTCGCAGCAATCTCCAGCTCCTGAGCTTAGACGATTATTTTGCCTCAGCTTCCCAAGTAGCTGGGTCTACAGGCTCTGGCCACAATGCCCAGCTATTTTTTTGTTGCAGTTTGGCCGGGGCCAGGTTTGAACGCGCCACCCTTGGTATATAGGGCTGGCACCCTACCCACTGAGCCACAGGTGTCACCCCATTTAAGTTACATTTTAAGGTTTGCCTATTCAGAACTGATTATAGTTAGAAGATTAGAAAACCAGATAGGGAGAAGTAGTCTCATTAAGGTCTTGGAAACTAAAGAGACTGATGAGGAATTGAAAAGTGAAATACACACACACACACAAATATGCCTATTCTCTCAAGAGTTACCCAGCAAGTTCCTGAGTGACCTGAGATTGAAACATTTTTCTCAACCCATTGAGCCATGCTGCTTTTCAGTAACATGGAAATTTTATTTGGTTGCTTAAGCTTTGGTTCAGTTCCACTCCTCCCTTTGAAAGAGGACACCCAGATAAACTTCCTGAAAGACAGAGCAAGAACCCCTTACTTTAACTTGGGGCCAAACAGGTTCTCAATAAGGACCAGCACAACGTGGTTTCATTCAAAATTCCATCCAGCACCCTAGATATTCCAGTGAAGTGTGAGTGTCCTGAACATAGTGGAAAATATGAGGCACATTCTGGCTCTCTTTGCTGTAAGAACCTGAGCTTATTTCTATAGGCAGCAAGGGTAATGGTATGCCCTGAGGGCTTGTTAACAAACTTGGCTGCAGCTGAGGTGACTACAGTGTTTACTTCAAAGAAAGGAGAATGTGGTTCACTGTGGCATGTAGGAGTAAAGAGATGTTGAAATCTCTTTGCAATCGGATAGTTCAGTGCCTCAGTGCCCAATGAGTGTTGGTGGGTAGTATGTTGCAGCTTCTGCTGGGGATGAAGAAACCAAGTCTGCCAGCAAAGACTAGACCATAGTAGACTATTAGGGGATATCAGGGATTTCTGAATCCAAGAGAGATAACAAATGGTCTAATCATGTCTTCCTTAGGAGGGTTGGATGTAAGACACAAGATCTTGGCATTTGCTTCTTTATGGATGGGATGCATTGGAATCTTTTATCCCCTGAATTCCCAGCCCTTCCATAGAATTTGTTATTGGAAGTCATCTTAGTAAAAAAATACACAGAAAATTCTGGTCTTTGTTCTATGGTGACAAAGCAGTTTCATAATCTGCCCCCTTCTAGCCTATCTGTGTTTCAGATGCAGATGGAGCAAGAATGGTTTTCCAATAACCACCTGCACCTCTGCTGCAGTGTAAACAGCAGATGTGGGCACAGGGTGAGAAGGGAGAGGCAAGCCTCATGGAGTGGCAGGTGAAGGAATAGGGAGGCAGAAAGCTCCTTCATCTGTTAGAGGGGAAAATGGGATCAGGACAGCTGCAGGACAGACCTGTTTTTCAACCATGCTGTTATCAATAGAAGACTTTTATGTAGCAAGTCACAATAAGGGCCCTGGGCTCCATGGCATAAATAGCCCACCCTGGCTTCATAACAACCCAAAGGGGGTATGGAGAAATTGTCCTTAAACCTGAAAACTATGTTAATTTTATTTTTCAAAATAAAGAATAAATTAGCACTTTCAAGGAGGAAATGAGGAGGGAATAAAAATAAACAAATGAAAAGTAGAATATCATAGCTTAAAAAATAAAATGGAGCTATTCGATCCAAACAACCAGAGAGGAAAGGAAGTAATATCATTTATTTGTCGTGAAAATGTGATTAGTTTGAAGTTTCAGTTCTCATATTTAGTTCCTCTTAAATATGTACTTCCACAAAGCCAATTCTTGACTATACCCAGTACAGTCTTTAGGTACAGGGATATATGATTTGAATTTGTAGACTGGATCTACATTTCCCCCAGGGGAAACTTACTTTGTCCTGTGTTGTCAACATTGAGACCTTATTTATTGTCTATCTGCCATGTGCAGTATTGTGACTCAGTGCTATGGGGAAACATGCTTCTATCAATTGCTCTTACAAAGGAATTTAGAATTTCCGATTTTGTTGCTGTGGAGACTTTGCTTTAAAAAAAGAAGTAAGCCTCTTTTTTTTTTTTTCTTGACACAGAGTCTCACTTGGTAGAGTGCTATGGCATCACAGCTCACAGCAACCTCAAACTCTTGGGCTCAAGCAATTCTCTTGCCTCAGCCTCCCAAGTAGCTGGGACTACAGGCGCCCCCCACAACACCCAGCTATTTTTTGTTGTTGTTGTTGCAGTTGTTATTGTTGCTTTAGGTGGCCTGGCCAGGTTTGAACCCACCAGCCTTGGTGTATGTGGCTGGCATAATAACCACTGTGCTATGGGTGCCGAGCCAGTAAGCCATATTTTTAATGAAAAATTTGGTCTTTTTTTTTAAGATAAAAATATTGACTCAAAATTTGAGACATTATTAAAATAAAATAGGGCTTTAGGATAATCTATGGAGTGGTATTTGTCCAATGACATAAATGGACAACTTAGATCAGAAATCCTCTGGAAATGGAGGGTAGGGACTGTGCAACTATAGGGTTAGACACTTACAGATAGAAATCTCCATCTGTAGCTCTGGTTTGGAAATGACTGAGGCCAGGTTTGAACCCACCACCTGCAGTATATGGGGCCGGTGCTCTACTCCTTTGAGCCACTGGCACCACCACCCTTTGTATTTTTTTAAATAAAGATAATATTTTTCTAGTAGTTTATTTGGTCATTTTCCATTGTGTATAGTGTAAATGTTTAGAATCATTTTGGAAATGATAGGCCTGCTGACCATAGAAGACATCATTGTGCTCATGCCCCATGTAAAAGATGCACCCATCTTTTCTTTGTCTCTGGCTCTGACCAGAAGTGGAATAACTACCATGTTTCCCCGAAAATAAGACGGTGTCTTATATTTATTTTTTCTCAAGAAGACACACTAGGGCTTATTTTCAGGGGATGTCTTATTTTTATTAAGTATAATACAACAATCCACATTTATTCAAATACAGTTAAGTCATCTTCTTCTGGAACCTGA
>CAUYQV010096010.1:0-11169 GCA_963574575.1 Galagoides demidoff
CAAGTGTAGAACATAGATGTTTTGGCACAATAATCAAGTAAATGAGGTGAAAGCTATGTTGATTGGTTTGATCTAACCATGTCAGATTGTATAAAAAAAATCAGAGCATTGTACCCCACATATGCATGAATGTATTCATGATCTATGTGTATTTGACTTAATAATAAAAAATAAATAAAACACAGATTGGTGAGACTTAAATAAATAAATAAAATACTTGCTTACAAAAAATAAGAAAAGAAAACCATTTGCATATAAGAAGAGAGAATGAAGCTTTTAATGATCTTAATGGAAACTAGGAATATATCAATTTCCTGATAAGTTGTCATTTTATGTGTCCATCTTCCTGGCACTAGAAGCATATAAATTTACGAACTGCCACCTATTAAAGAAACTGATATGACATCCCCCCGCCCCACCAAAAAAATAATGATGACTGATTTTTATTTTATTTAATTTTATTTTACTTTTTATTTATTTTATTATTTATTTTATTTTTACTTTTTAATGTGTGTTAGGGCTATTTAAAAGCACTAGAAGTCCTACTTCTCTGCATTCTCTTCTGGCTAAGGTTGATGAAGACCACAGGATGACAGCTATGTGTGCCCAGGTGCGTTTCCCCAGAGGGCAGTTTTCCATGTTGACTAATGTCTCACACACTTAGGGAACTCTGTGCTTTGAAAAAAACCACAACAGAATAATAAGGGCCTCATGGGATCAGTTGACTTTTTTGCATATAGAAAACTGATAGTGGAGTTAAGAAATTTATCACATTTGTTATCTGCATTAGCTACATATAAGCCAGTAAAATGACCTGCAGATACTATGTGACTCCCCAGGTGATCTGGTAACAGACACCTCTTTTCCTAAAACTTCCATCTCTACTTCAGAAAGTTACAGATCATTCAGGCCAACCCATCTGTCAATGACATGTGGGACAGGTCCGGGACTCCCAGCCAGACTCAAAGTGCTAACTTAGGCCTCTTTCCACTGCCTTGGCCTGGAGACCCCAGCCTCATATACCTCTTAACCCATAGGACGGTAAGTTTAATTGCTGATATTTTTGAGTAAAACATAAAATCTTAATTTAGACATAATGAAAATTAATCTAACAAATTACAGAATGATATTAAAAGATGACATACTTCACATTAAAAACTCCTGAATGATTTCCAAAACTACCATGAATAAACTGTACAAACAATTCATTTTAAAATGTGATTAATCCCTAAATGTCAACATGATTAAAATTTCTACATCTTTAAGAGCAACAGCTACAGCTCAGTACAATTAAGAATTTTTTTTTGTGATACCAAACAATAACCAAAAAATAAAGTTAATAATAACAAAATTCCAGGAATTGGGAAAGAGGTGGTTTAAATAATGATGACTGATTTTTATTTTATTTTACTTTTTAATGTGTGTTAGGGCTATTTCCAAAGATGCTTTAAAAGCACTAGAAGATTCAGGAAAAGTTCTGTTTGTTTACGTTCTCTTCTGGCTAAGGTTGATGAAGACCACAGGACGACAGCTGTGTGTGACCAGGTGTGTTTCCCCAGAGGGCAGTTTTCCATGTTGACTAATATCTCACACAGTTAAGGAACTCTATGCCTTTGAACAAAAGGCAAAAGGGACAAAAGGCAGGAGAGGTCATACTGGGATAGCAGAGGATATTGTCACTGTGCAGTATCATCCCACCCAGCATCTGATATAATCAAGTTCCTCTTTTTCCATGTGAGTCAATTCCATTAAGAAGAATGATGCTACCACTAAAACTGTGGGTGCCACGCTCCCTTCCGAGTCAGCGGCAGTGCATGGAATTCTGGTGTCAGTGGTTTCTCATCCACTTCTGTGCTGATGCAGATTACCTCTTTGGTCTCTCCTGAGGACACTGCTTCTGTGTCACTGACATTAGGAGAAGGAAGAGAAAGCTGCATCCCACCGTGTGCCCATCCTAATTCACAACAGCTGCAGATCAGTGGAGAGCACCTGGATCCTTATTACCTGTAAGGCCTGGAGACGCCTATAAACCAGCAGACACAGTGTGGTGAAATCCACACACAGGTCCCCTCTGGAGAGTTGCAGGGCTTGCCAGTTTGTCACATGCATATTCATTTCCCCATGATATGGAGCCATTGAGCCAAATGGAAGTGGTGAGTCAGGGGCTTCATTACCAGTGCATCTTTACGGTTGTGAGAACATTAGAGAACTAGTCTGTTTTCAGTGAATCCTATATTCACTTATTCTATTCAAAGTACACAAATAGATGAGAATTTAGGTGGCAGTCGTGGACTGAAAATTGAAAGGCCAAATAAATGACCCAGTGGAGACCACCACAGGGGACAGGCACACGGGGCTGAGAACATGCTGAGAATTTGCTGCTAAGGTTCAGCACCCATGCTCAGTGAGTGGGCACCAGTCACATACACCAAGGCTGGTGGGTTTGAGCCTGGCCCATGCCTGCTAAACAACAATGTCAACTGCAACCAAAATATAGCTGGGCATTGTGGCAGGCTCCTGTAGTCCCAACTACCTGGGAGGCTGAGACAAGACAATGCTTAAGCCCAAGAGTTTTGAGGCTGCTGTGAGCTATGACGCCACAGTACTGAGGGTAACATAGTGAGACTCTGTCTCCAAATATAAGAAAGAAAAAGTAATAACCTGTGGGTCCCAACATTAATGATGCTAGAAAAGTTCTCTGGATGTAATGTGGATGTTTGACACATTTTTCTACATATATTTTGAAAGGGGGATAATAAAGTTGAAGTTCTGTAAGTCTCTTTAAGCTGCAACTTCTCTGAATGAAGTTACCAAGGCTCAAAGACAAAATAATTTTGAACTTCTACCTTTTGAATATGCACATATACAAAACTATAGGGAAGAGCAGATGGAAAAATAATTGAAGATACATGGCAGAGAGTTGATTACCATATATATGACATCTGTATGCATTACAGGTCAATGAGGAAAAGATGGGCACCATCATAAACATAGTCAACAGGCACAGATATAAATTCACACTCCCAGATTACCCATTCTATAACATACTTCTAATACTATTAACAAATTCTGAACTCACAAAACCCACGAAATTTTAAGGAAATCATTGGTGGAAGATAAAAATTATCTATAGTTTATGTGAGGAACTGGGCACTCCAGCATATTATTTTTATTACAAAGTGTTATACTGTTTATACTGTTTGCAGAGGATATTTTTCAAATCAATTTAAAACCATTTTACTTGTTTATACATTTGATTGGGGTGATTATACTTACAGAATAATTAAAAAATCACAAAGATTATCTTCAAAAAGATTCATGGAGATGTTTCTTTTTATGGTAAGAAAATATGAAAAGTAGTAATAATCACTAATAATGGATTGAAACCTTAAGTCATTCATAACTATTACAATTTAGTTTCTGTAATTCTTAAATCAGGTAATAATATGCTTTTTTTATTGTTGAGAATTCAATGAGGCTACATAGAAGCAGGTTACATTGATTGCTTTTGTTAGATAAGGACCCTCTTATATTTGTGTCCTGCCCCCAAAAGGTGAACCCTATCCCTTGACCCTCCCCATACCCTTTCTCCTTCCCATGCTCAGTTCTCCCTGTCCCCTACCTCCCACTGTGTACTAGGACCTTAATTGTCCTCATATCAGAATTGAGTACATAGTTAAAATGATGATATGCTACATTGTGAACACATGGATTTTAAAAATAAAGTTAATATGTAAATCACATTCACTATGTTTTAATCTATATGTTTTGGGACTATGTTTGTAGGTACATATAATTTCATTGGTGTTATAGCCTGTCAGAATTATATCCATATAATTTAGTTAGAGAAAGGTCAAAACAAATCACTGTTTATGATATAAATTTTCAGCTTTCTAAACCAGATCATCTGAGAAGAAGAGCTTGATGGTAGTCATTCAGATGTAAAATACACAATTTAATCATCTTATACAACATCTAAGAATAGATTTGAACACTAGGGAAAATGAAGCTGAGATGTAGCTTTTTATACTCAGAGCGCCTGGGTTAGGACTGAACCATTTTATAAGCTCCTCAGTGATTCTGTGATCCTGATTATCCTCATATCAGGTCATTGAGGAAAAGATGGGCACTATCAGAAACATAGTCTCAGATGATTTGAAAGTAGAACCTAACATAGTCTATGTGTCTTTTCCAGGTGTTCATGTAAATACTTCAGGAACCTTCTTTAACTAACTTTCATAGTCCACTTAAGTATGAAATGTATTCGATTAACATAGGGCAAAAGTTAGATTCCCAAAACTTGTAGAATTCTTATTTAAACTCTCAGGAGACCTGTTATAGGGCCTGTGGTCTGGACAGAGAGAAGCTCCAGTCAGAGCCATGTCAGCCACAGATATTTTCCTGACAAGGATTCAACTTTTACTTGTGCATGAAAGTGCTCTTTCAAGATAGGTGCCTCTGTTGGTGTAGGCTTTAGAAAACAAGATGTAAGATTGTGATTTATTTGATAAATTGCATTTGGAGTATCAAATATCAATTGAAAACAGTTACTCACATCTGTGCTATTCTCAGTCCATACCAGGGATTATGATTAAAAACTTTACCTGTGGTTCGGCTCGGTGCCTATGGCTCAAGTGGCTAAGGCACCAGCCACATATCCCTAAGGTGGCAGGTTCAAATTCAGCCTAGGCCCACCAAACAACAACGATGACTGCAACCAAAAAAAAAAAAAAATAGCCAGGCATTGTGGCTGGTGCCTGTGGTCCCAGTTACTTGGGAGGTACAGGCAGGAGACTCACTTGAGCCCAGGAGTTGGAGGCTACTATGAACTGTGATGCCACTGCACTCTACCCAGGGGGACAGCTTGAGGCTCTGTCTCAAAAAAAAAAAAAAAACTTTACCAAATACTAAATTTTACTATTAGAAGGTTTTATGTTTCCATGACATATTCTAAATTCAAGAACTATAAGGAAGTATTTCTTTCTTAAGTTTTACCTTATTTGGGTGAAATGATTCATGGAGAGTATTGTCACATGAGCCTTTATGAAGCCTTTATAGTATCTGCTCACTCCAGGTAAAGATGCTCTTCCCGCCTCAGATTCCTGTGATGTGTTTTCTACATCTCAGTTGTGAAACTCATTCTTGTTCTAGTTCGTATCACATCAGTTCAATTCTACTTCATTTCATGGTTATTTCCCTTGTTCTTACCAGCAGGTATTTCCACCAAAAGGAGGAAAGCCCTTGGAGGGCAGAAACTTCATCTAATATCTCTCTGCCCTTGAGTGGACAGCAGAATGACCTGTCTGTGAATGTTTATTGAATTCGGTTAACATAAGCTTAGGGTTAAAAAGTTACATTTGCCCAATTTAATGTAAGTGTGAATAAGTTATAAGTTCATTCAAAATCTATAACCTAGACTTCAGTAGGAGCAGTGCTTTAAATTCATACAATAAATCCCTACAAAGGGTTATAAATGCCGTAGGAAATGTTATGTAATTTTCATTTTTGGAGGCCAGAAAATAGTTTTTCTTCATTTGGGACTCTAGATTATACAATGCTGTGACTAGAATCATAGGTAAGAATCAAACTACTATGAGAATTACAGGAAGAATCTTGTTGAGAAAATTACATAGCTTTTCCTAAATAAAGGAGATTCTAGCTACTTTAAGTAAAATAACTCGTTTTTGTATTAAACAGAAATTTTGTGCCATCATATAACTGAGGTAAGATTTGTATACCGTGTCTAATTTAATATTATAAAAGTAACATTTTTCTAACAGTGAAATCTAGGAAACAAACAATTCCTAATACTGAGAGTATGTTTAAATTACTTACAGTAAGATCATACAACGTAATAATATGAGGTATTAATATTTAAGTTTTTAATAATGAGTAGTGTAGGAAGCAATGGAATAATTAATGATGAATGAAATAATAAATACACTCTTCTTAAATTGATAAGTAAAATATACAGAATTACAAAATCCCCCTAATTTTGAGTGCCTCTGTGCATGTCTGTGTATAAGCATACCTACCTTGGAGAAAGGCACAACATGAGATACAATTTGGAGTATAGGATTATCAGGAGTGATGTGTCTTCTTTATGTTTTTCTGTATTTTTTTTATTTGAATTTATTGTTGGGGATTCATTGAGAGTACAAGAAACCAGGTTTCACGGATTGCATTTGTTAGGTAAATTCCCTTTTACAATTGTATCTTGCCCCCAAAAGGTGTGGCACACACCATGACCCCACCCCCATCCCACCTTCCCTGTCTCTGCTATTCCCTTCCGCACCTCTCCCTCCTTCTTTATCTCTCTGCTGTCCTCTTTCCCTACCCCCACCGTGTCATTAATTGTCATTAATTGTCTTTATGTCAAAATTGAGTACATAGGATTTTTGCTTCTTCATTCTTGTGATGCTTTACTAAGAATAATGTGTTCCACTTCCATCTATGTTAATACAAAGGCTGTAAAGTCTCCGTTTTTTTAATGGCTGAATAGTATTCCATGGTATACATATACCACAGCTTGTTAATCCATTCCTGGCTTGGTGGCCATTTAGGCTGTTTCCAAATTTTGGTAAATTGTAAACTGAGCTGCAATAAACAGTCTACTATAAGTGTCCTTATGATAGAAAGAATGTTTTCTTTATGGGTAGATGCCCAGTAATGGGATTGCAGGATCAAATTGAATGTCTAGCTTGAGTTCTTTGAGGGTTCTCCAGACTTCCTTCCAAAAAGGTTGTATTAGTTTGCAGTCCCACCAGCAGTGTAAAAGTGTTCTCTTCACTCCACATCCATGCCAGCATCTGCAGTTTTGAGATTTTGTGATGTGGGCCATTTTCACTTGGGTTAGAATGTTATCTAAGGGTGGTTTTGATTTACATTTCTCTAATAATTAGGGATCATCAGCATTTTTTCATGTTTGTTAGCCATTTGTGTGTCTTCTTTAGAGAAGGTTCTATTTATGTCTCTTGCCCATTGATATATGGCATTGTTGGCTTTTTTCATGTGCATTAATTTGAGTTCTCTATAGATGCTGGTTATCAAGCTTTTGTCTGATTCAACATATGCAAATATCATTTTCTATTGTGTAGATTGTCTATTTGCTTTCATTGTTTTCTCCTTAGCTATACAGAAGCTTTTCAGTTTCATTAAGTCCCATTTGTTTATTTTTGCTGTTGCAATTGCCATGGCAGTCTTCTTCATGTAGTCTTTCCCTAGGCCGATATCTTCCAGTGTTTTTCTGACACTTTCTCTGAGAATTTTTATTGTTTCATGCCTCAAATTTAAGTCCTTTATCCATCTTGAATCAATTTTTGTGAGTGGGGAAAGGTGTGGGCCCAGTTTCAGTCTTTTGCATGTGGATATCCAGTTCTCCCAGCACCATTTATTGAATAGAGAGTCTTTCCCCCAAGATATTTTCTTCTTTGGTTTATCAAAGATTAGGTTGTTTTAAGATGTTATTTTCATTTCCTGGTTTTCTATTTGATTCTAAATATCTATGTCTCTATTTTTGTGCCAGTACCATGCTGTGTTGACCACTATGGCTTTGTAGTACAGCCTAAAATCTGGTATGTTGATGACTCCAGTTTTGTTTTCTCCCTCTCTTTTTTTTTATACTTTGAAAAGAATATATTCTAAATTTTTTTCTTTTTTTTAAATTAAATCATAGCAGTATACATTAATACAATCATGGGATACAGTGTACTGTTTCTGTATAAAATTTGAAATACTTTCATCCAGCTGGTTAATATAACCTTCATGTCTTTTTTGTAGTTATTGTGTTAAGACATTTATATTCTACATTTAGAGAGACTTACATGTACCCTTAGAAGATGAGCCATAGGCTCATCATAGCTTTCCTATGAAAGCTATAAATTAGTTTCATAGTAGGGCTGAGTACATTGGATACTTTTTCTTCCATTCTTGGGATACTTTGCTAAGAAGAATATTTTCCAGCTCCATCCATGTAAACACAAAGGAGGTAAAGTCTCCATCTTTCTTAATGGCTGCATAGTATCCCATGGTGTATATATACCACAATTTATTGATCCATTCATGGATCGATAGGCACTTGGGCTTCTTCCATGAGCTAGCAATTATGAATTGGGCTGCAATGAACATCTGATACAAATATATTTATTGTAGTGTGGTTTTTGGACTTCTGGATATATACCTAATAGAGGAATTATAGGATCAAATGGCAGGTCTATTTTTAGTTCTTTAAGTGTTCTCCAGATGTCTTTCCAAAAGGAATGTATTAGTTTGCAATCCCACCAACAGTGTAGAAGTGTTCCCTCTTCTCCACACCCAGGCCAGCATCTGTGATTTTGGGATTTTGTGATATGGGCTAATCTTACCGGTGTTAGATGATATCTCAAAGTAGTTTTGATTTGCATTTCTCTGATGATTAAGGATGGTGAGAATTTTTTCATATGTTTGTAGGCCATGCACCTATCTTCTTCAGAGAAGTTTCTCTTCAAGTCCCTTGCCCACCCTGAGAGGGGACCACTTGTTCTCTTCTTGCTAATATGTTTGAGTTCTCTGTGGATTCTGGTTATTAAATATTTGTCAGAGACCTAACCAGCAAATATCTTCTCCTATTCTGAGGGTTGTCTACTTGCCTTACTTACTGTGCTTTTGGCTGAACAGAAGCTTTTTCATTTGATGAGGTCTCAGTAGTGTATTTTTGATGTTGCTTCAATTGCCCAGGGGGTCCTCTTCATAAAGTTTTCACCCAGGCCAATTTCATCAAGTGTTTTCCGTACAATTTCTTCTAGTATTTTTATAGTTTCATGTCTTAAGTTTAAATCTTTAATGCAGTGAGAGTCAATCTTAGTTATTGGTGAAAGATGTGGATCCAGTTTCAGTCTTCTGCAGGTCGCCAGTCAGTTTGCCCAGCACCATTTGTTAAATAGGGAATCTTTTCCTCACTCAATGTTTTTAATTGTCAAAGACCATATAACGGTAAATAGTTGGGTTCATCTCTTGGTTCTCTATTCTGTTCCATACATCTACCTCTCTGTTTTTGTGCCAATACCATGCTGTTTTGATCACTATAGATTTATAGTATAGTCTGATGTCTGATAGCGTGATTCCTCCTGCTTTGTTTTTATTTCTGAGTAATGTCTTGGCTATTTGAGCTTTTTTCTGATTCCATATAAAATGAAATATTATTTTTTCAAGATCTTTAAGGTATGACAATGGAACTTTAATAGGAATTGCATTAAAAGTATATACTGCTTTGGGTAGTATGCACATTTTAACAATGTTAATTCTTCCCAGCCATGAGCATGGTATCTTTTTCCATTTGTTAACATTTTCAGCTATTTATTTTCTTAGAATTTTATAGCTGTCTTTATTGAGGTTTTTCACGTCCTTTGTTGGGTAAACTCCCAAATATTTCATCTTCTTTGACACTACTGTAAATGGAATAGAGTTCTTGACAATTTTTTCAGTTTGACTGTTGTTGGTATGTAAAAGGCTGCTGATTTATGAGTGTTGATTTTGTAACCTGAGATGCTGCAGTATTCCTTGATCACTCCTAAGAGTTTTGTAGTAGAATCTCTGGTGTTTTCCAGATATACAATCATATCATCTGCGAAGAGTTAAAGCTTAATCTCTTCTGATCCTATATGGATACACTTGATTGCTTTTTCTTCCCTAATTGCAATGGCTAAAACTTACATTACAATGTTAAAGAGCAATGGAGACAATGGGAAACCTTGCCTGGTTCCTGATCTGAGTGGAAATGTTTTCAGTTTAATTTCATTCAGTATGATATTGGCTGTGGGTTTGCTGTAGATGGCCGCTATCAACTTGAGAAATGTCCCTTCTATGCCAATTTTCTTAAGTGTTCTGATCATGAAAGGATGCTGGATATTATTAAAAGCTACATCAATTGAAAGAATCATATTTTCTTTGTTTTTAAATTTGTGTATGTGATTAATTACATTTATAGATTTACGTATGTTGAACCATCCTTGAGATCCTGGGATAAAACCCACTTAGTCGTGTTGTATAATTTGTATGATGTGCTGCTGGATTCTGTTTGTTAGAATCTTTTCTTTTCTTTTCTTTTTTTTTTTTTTTTGAGACAGAGCCTCAAGCTGTCGCCCTGGGTAGGGTGCTATGGTGTCACAGCTCACAGCAACTTCCAACTCCTGGGCTAAAGTGAGTCTCCTGCCTCCACCTCCCAAGTAGCTGGGTTTAAGGGCACCTGCCACAATGCCTATTTTTTTGGTTGCAGCTGTCATTGTTGTTTGGTGGCCCAGGCTGGATTTGAACCCTCCAGCTCAGGTGTATGTGGCTGGCACCTTAGCTGTTTGAGCCACAGGCGCCTATCCTTTTTAGGATCTTGTTGAATATTTTTGCATCAATATTCATTAGTGATATTGATCTGTAATAATCTTTCTCTTTTGGGTCTTTTCCTTGTTTGGGGATCAAGGTGATGTTTGCTTCATAGAATGTGTTGAGTAGTATTCCATCTTTTTCTGTATTTTGGAAAATAAAGTGGTATAGGTGCTAGTTCCTCTTTAAAGTTTTGGTAGAATTCTGATGTGAAGCCATTTGGTACCTGGCTTTTCTTTTTAGGAAGATTTTGTATAGTTGATGCTATTTCAGAACTTGATATAGGCTTGTTCAACATTTCCACTTCATTCTGGCTGAGTCTTGGAAGGTAGTGTGCTAAAATCTGGTATGATAATGCCCCCTGCTTTGTTTTTATTACTAAGAATTGCCTTATCTATATATTTTTTTGGTTCCATACAAAACACAGAATCATTTTTTCCAAATCTTAAAAGTACAATGTTGGTAATTTAATAGGGATGGCATTGAATAGGTAGATTGCTTTGAGAAGTATAGACATTTAAACAATGTTTGTTCTTCTCAGCCATGAGCATGGTATGTTCTTCTATTTGTTAATATCCTCTGCTATTTCCTTTCTTAAGGTTTCATAATTTTCTTCATAGAGGTCCTTCACCTCCTTTGTTAGGTGTATTCCTAGGTATTTCATTTTCTTTGAAACTATGGTGAAGGGAGTTGTATCCTTAATTAGCCTCTCATCTTGCCTGTTATTGTCATATACAATGGCAACTGACTTGTGGACATTGATTTTATATCCTGAGACATTACTGAATTTTTTGATGACTTCCAGGAGTCTTGTGG
>CAUYQV010096014.1:0-18267 GCA_963574575.1 Galagoides demidoff
CAATCGTACCTGTACTTTCAAGAAGTGAAGAAATGGGCTCGGCACCTGTGGCTCAAGTGGCTAAGGCGCCAGCCACATACACCTAAGGTGGCGGGTTCGAATCCAGCCCAGGCCCGCCAAACAACAATGATGGCTGCAACCTGCCAGGCGTTGTGGCGGGCGCCTGTGGTCCTAGCTACTTGGGAGGCAGAGGCAGGAGACTCGCTTAAGCCCAGGAGTTGGAGGTTGCTGTGAGCTGTGATCCCATGGCACTCTACCCAGGGGGACAGTTTGAGGCTCTGTCTCCAAAAAAAAATTACGGTGGGATTGGTGCCTGTAGCACAATGGTTACGGCACCAGCCACATACACCAAGGCTGGCAGGTTTAAACCCAGCCCGGGCCAGCTAAACGACAATGACAACTGCAACAACAACAAAATAGCTGAGTATTGTGGCGGGTGCCTATAGTCCCAGCTACCTGGGAGGCTGAGGCAAGAATATCGCTTAAGCCCAAGAGTTTGAGGCTGCTGTGAGCTGTGATGCCACAGCACTCTACTGAGGTTGACATATTGACACTTTGTCTCAAACAAAAATAAAAATTATGGGTGATCCTAGCACTCTGAGAGGCTGAGGCAGGTAGACTGCCTGAGCTCACAGGTTTGAGACCAGCCTAAGCCAGAGAGAGCCCTCATCTCTTAAAAAATAGCTGGGCAGTATAGTGGGTACCTGTAGTCCCAGCTACTTGGGAGGCTGAGACAAGAGAATCACTTGAGCCCAAGAGTTTGAGGTTGCTGTGAGCTATGATGCCATGGTACTCTACCAAGGGTAACAAAGTGAGACTGTTTCAAATAAATAAGTAAAAATTATGGGTGATTTTAAAAAAATATGAGAAGTATGTTTTTATATGCCTTATCATAGGACATAAAGGAACGGATACAAATGACTCTCAGAACTGTGAGCAGCCCTCCCGGCTCTTCTCTACCTTAAAATCAAGGAAATATCAATCATTATGCTCTCAGAGCCTAGGTGTACACTGACTCAGCAAAATCCAGAGGCAGCAGCTGACTGAACAGCCACCAAAGGGAGAACCTGAAAATAGTACTTGTCAGACCCCCACAAAGACAAAGGCATCAGCTGGCACTGAAACTGCCCTGCCCCCCTCCCTAGCACAGGGGCATGTCTGGTTAGGGACAAAGCCCAGGAGGTGTATATCCTTCCTAAAACAAGGGTCTGCTTGAACCTGGGGGAAGATAAAAAGAACTCCACTCATTTCTTTCTAAAACCAACATGAAGGTCAAAAATGCTATTTTATTTCACAGTTCACATGGCTTATGGCCAGGGCAAGAATATAAGGAAGCCATCAGCCTGCCTGGTCCATTCTCTACACTCACCTGGGCCTTGAGCACAGGTGCATGGACCCCACAGCCCATTCCAAGTTCCTTCCCAGGCACAGTTTGCCTTTGGGAAGCTGGCCTAGGAGAAGGGGACAAGGAAGACCTGGACAGGACTACCCACCCTGGGTATCCAGTCTAAAAGGGAGTTTGGTCCTGCAGACTCCTCAGCACATGGGAGAGTCACGGCCCAAGGCAGCCAGGGTAGGATCTGTCCAGATCTAAGGATGGAAGGGCCTGGTCTCCTGACCAGCCTGTGAGGTCACTTCTGGCAGCCCCTATCTCCTTCTAGGCTCATATGAAACATTCATGCTAGAGGTGGTGCCACTCTGCTGGTGAAATGGGGGGAGGGGCAACACTCACAGTACAGCAGCCACGTGGGCAGGGTGAGGGTGGGCACGAGATCTGCCCCAACGTCCCAGTAATCACCACATCCAACAGGTGTATAAAGATGTTTTAACTCATCTCCAGGGAAAAGGGATGTGGGGAAATGATAAGGAATCAGTAACACGAGGTTAATGAGGAAAAGACAAGGCCCCATGGGCCACAGAGCCTACACCACGACTCTTGTCACTGTCTACTGCCTTCCTTCCCCAGCCTGTGGGGCTGTGTTCTTTGAATACACATGCAGATTGACGTGTGCTGTGGAGATCCAATATCCTTATGGGAGCCAAGAGCCAAAGACTAGACCCCAACAACGTGCTGGGAACTTCCAAAACCTACCGCCCCCCACCTCCTGCCAGACCCAATCCCCTAGAGGCCTCCCTTAAACCTCTACCAAGCAAATGTTAGAAAAATCCATGGTATCTGCTCACCCTTCATTTTCACGAAAACCTACAGAAGTCATGAAAAGCACAGCCCAGAGCAAAAAGGCAGACTCAGCTCCCTGGGGTGGGCATCTGCCTGCAGCTGGACCCCAGGAGGGGTGCTGCCATCACCCCACCCACACGCAGTGCCTCCCCACAGAGCTCCTCCCACTGGTTACCTGGTTCTTCCGGAGGTAGTGGTGCGCTGATCTCGGGTTCTGGGATGACTTCGGGGGGTGGTGGGGGCGGGGCTGGTGGAGCTTTGACAGGGGTCGTTGACTCCGGGGTCTCAAATGCTTCTTCAGAGTCAGAACTCCTGATGCAGAAAGAGGAAACCCAAGTTAGACAGAGGCCAAGGGCCAGCTCTGCCCAGCAGGGCAGCCTCTGGCCCTTAGCCAGTGCTCAATTGAACTGTCCGGACAGATAAAAGGGACATCAGCTTTCCCAGTCAGAATTCCCAAGGGTGAGTCTTATCACCAGGTCTGACGGTGCCCAGATGATGCTGTCTTTGAACTCGGCTCTGCTGAAATACATACTTCTCGCCTTATTGACAACTACATGCACAGTGGACTCCTGTTGAACTTTGGTGCACATTTAAACTGACAGGCCTTCTGTCGGTTCCATGCCGTGGTACCGACACCGGAGGAGCCCTACCCCATCCCCACTCCTCTGTCCTGGCCTCTCAGGGCTTCACATAACTTTTTAGTACAGACTTATTCACTTTCTGATCATGCTGATTAATCTTTCCCCCCTACCAAGATGAAAATGCCATGAGGACAGCTGGCCTTGTTTGCTCATCACAGCATCCCCAAGCCTAACACGGGAGGCAGGGACTGTTGGGTAGGTGACCAGACTGAATGAATGAAAGCTGGTGAGTCACTAAGCACAGCCCCTGACCCTGACAAGGTGACAACAGTCCTTGCTGGTCTGTAGGAAAGTCCGCTCAAGGAAAATTCTTCACTCAGAGACTGGACCAAAAATCCACCTAGAGAAGCTGTACCCACTAAGTGGGAAGTCACTTGCCAAAGCCTCACCCTGGGCTGACAAAGAACCAGGAAGACAGCCCTCCCTGTCTCCCTGCTTCTATTGGTGACACTTTTTTTTTTTTTTTGACACTCAGGATAGAGTGCAGTGGTGTCATCATAGCTCACAGCCATCTCAAACTCCTAGGCTTAAGCGATCCTCCTGCCTCAGTCTCCCAAGTACCTGGGACGACAGGTACATGCCACCACACCTGGTTAATTTCCTTTTTTCTTTCTTGTAGAGAGGAGATTTCCCTGTGCGGCGTAGGCTAGTCTCAAACTCTTAGCCTCAAGCTATCCTCTTGCCCCACCTCCCAAAGTGCTGTGGTTATAGATGAGAGTCACTGTACCTGGCCTCCTGACTCAATTTTAAGGTGGAAAAGGTAAGGCTTCCCCCAATCACTGAGCCAGCCATGCACCCTCTGGGCCAGAAGGCAGCACCACATGTGCTCAAGATGGCCAGTGGTCCACAGTCGTGGGCCCAACCTTGCCCCTGAGGATGGTTAACAAGGACGCAGCAGCAGTAGCAACAGAGCTCAGTCCCATCTCGGAATAGCTGAAATAGACCAAAATACCAATTCATTCATTTGCAAGGAGGAAGTTAATTATCAAGAGGGTGGATACTTAGGATTGCTGATTGCCACAAACAATCCCAGCAGGCCCATCGGGTAAAGACAAAAAATCAGAGGGTGACCTGGCAGGTGAGTATAGATGTGGCGGAGTACACAGGGCCACACAAGTGTCACTAAGCCACGAAGCCCAACACTATCAGACACGCTGCTGAGTGTCCACAGGGTCGAAGGACCAGTGACCCCAGTAGAGGTCAGCATCTGTTAAAAGACTATCAGCCAGCAGGCAGAGTACACCAGAAACCAAATATCCCTCCACCATCTACTGGGACCAGATGAGGAGCCATTTGGTGAGTTCCTTTCAGAAAATCTACATCTGCTTTTACAACTTGTCTATCAGGGACTCAGTCAGTATCACAGATCCCCCTGCACCCTCCTCTGCCCCTAGGACCTCAGCTTCTCCAGCCAGCCACAAAGCCCTCCAGGGACCCCAAGAGATAAACAGAAACACCAGAACTGCTTTTGATGGGATCTAATGAGCCAAAGTCTGCACACTATTAAGTTTCACAAGTAAATACTTAATTCATGCAAACACTACAAGGAGACGCTGGCTTTTTATAGACACACATTGATATCAAGATGCTTAGCTTTTGTCAGCAGAATTTAAGATCACACTTGGGTGACAGATAAAGGTACATGAAGTTTTGCAGTCTGTTTATCAGCATGAAAAACAAAGAATGTTACGCAACTGAGCAGCAAAGGGGAACAAGAGTTCAGAACAGCCTAGTGGGTACCAGGGGTAGCTCCGGGCACCTGGCTCCATGACCCAGGCCCCCCAACACTGCTGGCAGCATCCCGCAATGTTAGCAAGACGCACAGAACCAACTTGCCTCTTTCCAGAGCTTCCTTGAAGGCCCAGCAGACTGGAATCCCCACTGCTGGTCACTGCTGTCCATATCCACCGGGCCCATTCCACTGGTGACCACATCTGCCCGGAGGCAAAAGCCATCTCCACGGAAGAAGAGCCTCTGCGGCCCAATTCTCTTCCTGCTGTCTGAGATCTAAACCTCTTTTGATGTCACAAAAAAGTTAGCTGCATCATCAGCCACGGATGCCGTGAGCTTCTCCAGCGTCCGGAGCACCTGAAGCTGCCCCACTCAAGCAGAGATTCGAGGCGAGACCAAATGCTGGCTTGTCCCCTAGCTTCTGCAGCCCTGGGCACTGGTGACGTTAGAGCACAAAGGGCCCTGCTCTTTCTCAACAACACAAGCAAGCTGTAGGGAGAGCCGGATGCTCTTGGCATTGAGCTCCTGAATTCCAATGAGGTCCCTGCTGGGGCAGCTGCCCGGCACCTGCTCAAAGGACCACCATTCACCACCATCCTGCACGGGAGGCATGTGGAGATGGGCAGGGCACACCAAGCCCTGGAGGTCCCCTTGCCTGTTTACTATGAACTATTTCTGCATCACAACACCAGGGGAGGCCAGGTGTGGTGGGCCACCAAGGACCACTAGAATAGCACTCACTTCCGGTGCCACCCGCCTTGTTTTCCTATTTCCACGTCCTCTCCCAGGAGCAGAGAGCAAGTTAATTAGAGGAGGCGGGATGCAGCCTTTTTAATTAGCTCTTCTTTCCCTATGCAGCTTCCCAGGGGCTCAAACACATTGTTGAGAGCAAAGATTTCTGAAATCCGCCTACAAGTCTGTACATAAAAATAAGGCAGCATTTTGGAGCTTCAATGTCTAAAAGCAATTCCCATGGGCCGGTTGGTGTTTTTTTTTTCCTAACTAGAAGAAACTAAAATGCAAGAAATCATTCTGTTAATGCTCCACACGATTTAAAAATAGAGGAAAAATAATTTGCTACAAATATGTATATCAAAAGGAGAAATGTCCCTACAATCTGCTAAAAACATCTCTAAATTATAGAAAAATACATTGTTCCAGAATATGCATATGCTATGTTCATGGTAGGAGTAAATATGCAAATATAATTAAATATCTCTATTTCTATAGTGTATAAACAGCTCTTAATGACCAGTCAAAATCTAGCGATTTTAATTCTCAGCACAAAAAGCACGGTAACAGTTACCATTTGTTGAACATTTTGTTATGTGTCAGGCACGGGACAAGGCAGATTTCTACACTTACCCCTAATCTTCAAAGATTTTTCAGATGAGAAAACTCTGCCTTCTAGGGCCAAATTCCTTTACCCAAGGCTGTATATTTAGTAAGTGATGTAAGCCAGGGCTTATCCGTGTCCTCGTTACTACATCTGTGGCTCCCAAACATTTTTAGCAAGCTGAGTTTATAATATGTCCCTATTATAAAGTCTATCACGGACAGCAATTAAACTATATGGATGAACTTGAAAAATCTGACACTGGGGCTCGGCGCCTGTGGCTCAATCGGCTAAGGCACCAACCACGTACACCTAAGGTGGCGGGTTCGAATCCCCAGCCCGGGCCCGCCTAACAACAATGATGGCTGCAACCAAAAAATGGCCAGGTGTTGTGGCTGGCGCCTGTGGTCCCAGCTACTTGGGAGGCAGAGGCAGGAGATCACTTGAGCCCAGGAGTTGGAGGTTGCTATGAGCTGTGATGCCATGGCACTCTACCCAGGGGGATAGCTTGAGGCACCGTCTCAAAAAAAAAAAAAAATCTGAAATCTGACACTGGGGCTTGGAGATGCCAACTGCAGGGTGATACCCGTTGGGTTTTCCCCTGGCTGCACATCATTTTTCTACAGCTTGTCCTCTCATCATGGAATATTCTCAAATAAGGCAGACAGGGCAGGAGGGACACCCAAGCACACAAAGTGAATTAACCCATCAGCACAGGCTGTATGCAGACGGTACCCAGCACCACACAGTCCGGGCACACAGGCGAGAGGGGCAGATGGGAACGTGTAACACACCCAAGTGTGGACAGACGGCTCTAGCCACTGAAACCTGAATCTGCTGAGCTCCCCGACTGTGCATTAGTACAGTGTAAAACATTCTTTCAAGTTTCAGAGAATACAGTGTAAAATATTCTTTCAAGTTTCAATTTTCTTGGTCTCAGAGAATTTTTATAGAGCCCAAAAGTCCCATAGATCAGAGTCAGAGACCTTCTGCTCCATGCGACGCTGAACACATCCATGGATGACACGCTAGGTCAAAACAAAGTACAAAACTGACCCTGAACAAGAGTCAGGTAGCTAGAAAAAAAGTTGACCCTAAGGGTCTGTTTCCTTATAGTTGGATTTGGTTTAAATATTTTCACATTTTTACTTCTGTGAATTGTGACAATGAAAAGGTATCAGCATCCACACACACACAGAGACCCACACAGGTACGTGTGTACAAACGTAACTAATGCTTTACATTAATAAAGCTTTATTCTTTACTCTTTTGATAAAGTGTTCCTATAAACGTAGTTTCCAGTATATCATTAAATGGTTACATTTGTTCAAGTTTTACTGGAGATAATCCAAGGGGTTGGAATAATAAATCGCAGAGATCATAAATGCTTCCAAATTTGAAGCTGGAAGAAAATCTAGAGATTATAACCTATTCCAACACACTCACTCCATCTTTTTAAACAGGTGAGGAATCAAAGGCCCAGAGAGCTGAAGTGACTTGCCCAGACTGGCCAGCCCATTTGTGGCAGCCCCAGTTAGGAATGCCATGGAACTGGGCCAGCCTCCAGGAAGCACTGCCTCCAAGTAAGAGCGCTTGTTCTGAATGCAAGGCCCACTTTGAAAATCTAACGTTCCCTATGTTTGACTGTTACCTGATGATCAAGCAATAACTCTTTGGCTTGGCGGCCGTAGCACAGTGGTTACGGCGCCAGCCACATACACGAGGGTGGCAGGTTCAAACCTGGCCCAGGCCAGTAAAAGAACGATGATAACTGCAACAAAATTGCTGGGCATTTTAGTGGGTGCCTGTAGTCCCAGTTATTTGGGAGGCTGAGGCCAGAGAATCGCTTAAGCCCAAGAGTTTGAGGTTGCTGTGAGCTCTGACAGCACAGCACTCTTATCAAGGGCAACACAGTGAGACTCTGTCTCAAACAAAACAAAAAAAGAAAAAGAAATAGCTCCTTATTAAGCACTGCTAAAGAGGAAGAAGATGTTTCTGTACCTGTACTTCTTTTCCCTTTCTTTCCTTCCTTTCCTCGCTCCCTTCCTTCCTTTCTTTCTGTTTTTCAAGACAGAGTCTCACTCTCTCGTCCAGGCTAGAGTGCTGTAGTAACAGCCTAGCTCACAACAACCTCAAAACTCCTAGGCCCAAGTTATCCTCCTGCCTCAGCCTCTTGAGTAGCTGGGACTTAGGCACTCACTACCATGCCTAGCTAATTTTTTTCTATTTCCAGTAGAGACAGAATCTTGCTCTTGGCTCAGGTTGGTCTTGAACTCTGAGCTCAAGTAATCCTCCTGCCTTGATTCCCAGAGTGCTAGGATTACAGGTGTGCCCAGCCTTGTATTTCTTTCTAGATAAATTCCTTAGAATTCCAGTTTGCAGGACCCAGCCTGAAAATGATGTAGGAACTGGATGGAGATGCTTGGGACCACCCACCCAGAGTGTAAGGGTAGGCAGGCTTGGAGACAGGGGCTTCCCAAGACTTTCCTCTCTGAACTCCCTTCCCTCCTGCCTCCCTTTCCCTTGAGCCAAACTCAGGTGATGACAACCATTTTGGCCAAAAGCCCAGCCTCAGGGAAGACCGGGCAGCATTGTCCAGGCCCAAGAACAGCTGCCAGCCCAGAAGAGAGAGGGAGGCCTTCCAGAGATGAAACAGAGCCCTTGATGGCAGATCAGACGATTTCATTCATCTCCACATCATGTGGAAGAGTTTGTGATCAATTTGTGAGAGGATATTTTTGAAACTGCTGTGCACTAGATTCTAGTCCTATTCTGCTGAATGACAGCTTCAGACAGTCTTGTCAGTAAAAGTTACTCCCACTCCAACACTCAAGCTCACACACGTGTGCACGCACACGCACACACACTCCATCTTCCAGCATAAAACAACTTAAACCAAACTGGCAATTTTTCTAGAGGTTGACTGAAAAGGGTCTTTTGTTTTTATTCGCCCATCTCAGATACAGAAAAGGAATCTGCTCTGTAATATCACTCCTCGCTATTTGGGCAAAGAGAGGCCAGGCTGCTGGAACTGTCTAGGCCGACACCTGCAGTCGCTGAGGGACAATCCAAGCAGATGATGATGCACTCATACAGGGTCCCCAGCACCTGGAATCGTTGGGTTTATGAGGCAGGTCCTATGTTCAGATACAAGTGGCAATCACTTGGCAGCTATGCTGAGATGCTAGCAAGGCTCCAGGCGGCACGGGCCATCAAGGTACTGCCCACCGTGGTCAGAGAAGTGGACTGACAAGGGGGAAAGAACATCACAGATCCAGGCCTCGCACACCCGGTTACAGCCAGCTGTAAATTGCCTTCCTGGAGGAAGGCTAGATTATGACTTGAGTCTCAGGAAAAGTGAAGAAAGAAGGCACGGAGGCTGCCCTTTATTTTTCTTGCCTTCACACACTGGTATCCCCAGAATCTCTTCTTTGTAATCTCATTGCTGGAAAAACTTAAATCAGAATCTTTACTTTCAACTCAGATTCTCTCCCTCCATCACAAGCCGCCTCCCCCCTTATTTCTCCAGGTGTCTCTAGCCCTCTAGCTCCCTTCACTAACCCCTTCTAGTCAAAAGAAAAGCACCTTTGAGGCTGCCCTGCTGGTGTGAATCCCAAACGTTGCAGCAGTAATTAAAGCCCGAGTTTTGACCTTATAATTCTTCATTTATAATTCTGCCTTTAAAGTGGTACTTCAAAGCCCTGCAAATTATTATTAATAATAGCAATAGGGCAAGGGTTTGAGGGCTCTCACTGAACAGGACAATAACAGCAAACATCACTGAGTCCTGGATAGAAGTCATTGTTTTTAAGAAACACATACACACCTTACACAGATTCCAACCAGCTGGCTACATCTCCAGCAGCTCAGAAAGCACCGTGAGCTCCTGTGAGAGGCAAGCAGCTGGGACTGTGATCGGGCGCCACCCTGCCGTGGGCCTGATGAGGCCCATCAGAGACCCTGAGCTCTGCTGAGAAACATGTTTCCAGAGTGGGTTTGATTTTTGTTCTATTTCACTTACCTGAAAACTGGTAGTTCTCAGGGCCCTTTCCAGAGTAGATGCTCCAAAATTCCTTCCCTGGGGCCTCCCCCACCCCTCAATCAGAAAGGCCTCTTTGTCTGCTCTGCTAAATGAAAGGCAACCTGGGGTCTATTGTGCATCTGAAGAGATGATTTTCCACAGAGACACAAAATGTACAAACCTGGATTTGGGATGGAGTGGCTAGTACCAGTTAGTAAAAAATCTGAATTTCAGAAAGTTTTCAAAGCTTATTTTCTACAGCTGTCTGCAAATTGCAGCTTTGTGCAACGAAAAAGGAGGATTTAAATCTTTTGTGCCTTTCCTTCCAACCTCTTGACACATTCTACAGGAAAAGAATGGCATGTGAACGGGCACATTCAAAGGGAGTAAAGTCCTGCCCGACACCTTGAAAATGTGCTTTTCTCTGGCATTTCCTGCTCTGGTACTTTGTCACACTATTCTCATACGTAGCTCAGTCTTTGATGCACTTATTAAGGATTCTGAACTGATTGTATAAATAAAAGCACTTTACACATTAATAAATCATGAGTCTAACATTGTATGGAAGAAAACAGCATAACATCCATCAAATATAAAATGGAACATCGACTCATCTAGGTCCAAATTCATGCTCTGAGTAAGGTTCCTTACTTACTGGACAGGTTCCTTAACACCCCTGGGCTTCGGCTTTCTTTCTAACAGTGGGCAGAAATAGGGAGTCGATGTTAGATGTTAGCAGCACCTGCCACCCTGGGTTGCTCTGAGAATTGAATGCATGTCTGCAAAGCACCTTACACGATGCCAGGTCATTCCAGTCCTTACAGTGTTAAAATTCGCATCCTTCCCCTTAACCTATCAGAAAACAGAGGGAATGGCCGTGCTCCTGTTTTCTTTAAAGCCCTCTGTCGTTGGAGGACAGCTGTACCAGTGATTCATGAGTTTACAGAGTGCCGCAAAAGAATGTGAGGTTTTTGCTCTTCCCACACATCCAACTCCCCCCATACGCACACCCAGACACATAGTGCTATAGTGGCTGTGGGCGAGGAACTGCAAAATGAAGCAATAAATTCCACTCAAATATTTGCTGAATTAATTCACAGCCACTCAGAGGGAAATTGTCATCAGCCAAACAGAAGAAGTGCTGACACTGTTTGCTGCAGGCTGCGGGATGCACGTGGGGTCTCTCCCTCTTGCATTCTAAGCCAGTCATCCCAGAGCAGGGGAAAGAGGTTCCAGACAGAGAAAACCAAAGGATTCAGAGCCCTGAGGCAGGGAGGAGGGTGACAGAGGCAAGGAAATGGACTACTGGCTACCTGGGAGAACGAACGCCCAAGGAGCAGAAAGTTGGCAAGGAAGAGAAATCAGCTGGAGGCCATCGAGCAGGTGTCCTCAAACTAAGGCCCCCAGGCCACATGCAACCCGGCCCACCAGGTGTTTTTGCCACCGCTGCCTGTCCTGCTTAGCAGCTGACTCATCCCAGAGCCCGCAGTCCAGCCCTCCAATGGCCTGAGGGACAGTGAATTGGCCCCCTGTTTAAAAAGTTTGAGGACCCCTGCCCTAGAGGTAGGAGTGACCCCAACAACTGTGACCTTGCTGGACCTTATGAGAAGTCTGGGAGCTGTTGAGGGTCTCAACACCAGAACAGGATTCACCCTGAGTTGTTTCTCAAAGACCATTCTGGCTGCTGTGAGAAGTACACAGGGGCAGGGCCAGGGGCTTCTAGGAGTCCAGAGGAAAGAGGATGGAGTCTGTGACTGGATGGGAGCTGGGAGTGACCGAGGAGGTGATAAGCAGCCCGATTTGAGACATATGTGAAGATGGGGTTAAAGTGACAGGTACCAAGGAAGGACGTGGAAAAGTTTTGACTAAAATAAGCATTTATTTTTACTTGCACTATAATTGATACAAAGAAGAAAACAGTTTTAACTCCAGGAGATTTTGAATCTCTAATATCTCAATGTACAGAAGAGAATAACAAAAATATTAGAGCCGGAATCAGTGGATTAAATCCAACAAGGCTGATAAGCAACCTCAGATTTGGACTGCATATAACAAAGCCCCAAAGAACAGATACAATTTCCCACATCACATAAGCATCACTGTTTCAAGGTCAAGAGTTTTGTAACAATAGCCCAATTGAGTTAAAATAGACTCTCAGAGCTGACATTATTGCCAACAAACTACTCAATTTTATGATAAAAGAAACAGGATAAGGTGGCACACCCATAGCTCAGTGGGTAGGGCGCTGGCCACATACACCAAGGCTGGCGGGTTTGAACCCAGCCCGGGCCAGCTAAAACAACAGTGACAAGTGCAACAAAAAAATAGCTGGGCATTGTGGTGGGTGCCTATAATCCCAGCTACTTGAGAGGCTGAGGCAAGAGAATCGCTTAAGCCCAAGAGTTTGAGGTTGCTGTGAGCGGTAACATTCCAGCACTCTATGGAAGGCAACAGCTTGAGACTCTGTATCAAAGAAAAAAAAACAGGATAAATCTGACAGTAATCCCCTGCCCATTCCTCCTCATCAGGCCTCCTTAGACCCCTCTGACTTGTAAACAATCCTGGTGTCCTGTTATTTCATGGCAGGATATTGACCAGCCTGAGCTTTCTTTTCTCCGATCTCTTGAGACAACGTTTTCCTTATCTCACTGTTTCTGCTACTTAAAAGGTACATTTCTGGTTTTCACTGGAATTTCAACGTAAGATGCATTAAATAATGAGGGAATTATTATTTTTTCTTAATGTTTTATAGGATGTGTTGATCAAGCATCAGAAATAAGAAAAGCGAAGAATCAGGGATTTTACCCAAGTTTTGGCTTACCCGGCTGGGGAAGGGCCTGTGTGCTGAGGTGGGAATGGAGGGTCCAACTGGGATGGAGAGCCGACTCTTACTCCACAGCACATTTCCTTCAAAAGCTAGCACCAGGGCCGGGGATGACGCGCAGACAAGACCACGGAGAGACCTGGCCAGTCCTTAACAGTTCCACCACATCACCATGGCACAGGCTCAACTTAAGTAAATAGAAATTTCATGAAGAGACTCTGTGATGAGGGGGACAAGGCATTTCTGCCAAAGAATGCAGAAACACCCAGATAGACAAGGGGTCCCAAAGGTTGCCCCCAAAGCTGCCATCCATAGAGAAATGGGAAATTGTAGCTAAATTATTTGAATTATTTTGTAAATAAAGGTACATTTAGCTACCCCTCACTCTTGCCACCATGTGAGGACCTAGAGAAAAGGCGCCATCTGCCATCTGTGAGCCAGAAAGCAAGCCCACGCCTATACCAGATCTGCCCTGAACGCAAAGCTTCCCAACCGCTACATCTTGCTGTCTCTAAGCCACCCAATTTATAGGATGCTGTTATAGCAGCCCAAAAGACCCAAGAAGTCTTGCGGTGGGCTCAGTAGCCCCGTCTCTGTGTATTACGCACTGGCCACCTTGGATCTCGGCAGACTCACTTCCTGACAGCTGGACCCATGGTAAAAACAGGGTCCGGGAGCCTCTCCAAAGTGTGGAATGCTGCTCCTGACCAGGTGTGGTGGCTCCTGCCAGTAATCCCAGCACTTTGGAAGGCTGAGGCAGGAGGATCACTTGAGATCAGCCGGGGCAAGAAACAGCAAGACCCTGTCTCTATAGGAATAATAAAAAAAAAGAAAGAAAGAAAAAAAATTGCCGGGTGTGGGGACAGATGGGCAGATGCCTGTTGTCCCAGCTATTCAGGAGGCTGAGGCAGTAGGATCTCCTGAGCCCAGGATTTTGAGGTTGCAATGAGCTATGTATGATAATGTCACTATACTCCACCTGGATGACTGTCTCAAAAAAGAAAAAGAAACAAAAATAGAAAAGCTGCTTTCACTTCCTCAGGGAATGAGGGCTACTCTTGTCCCCTGAGTCTGGAGCAAGGGACCATGGTGGTTCTAGAAAGGCCACGCCAAGTCTGGACCTGGATACACCTGAAACCCACACTGTCCTAATTCTCTGCAGCAGAGTACTACTGTTTGCAAGGATCGCAGATCACAGTCCCAGGGCTTGAGCCTTATCTCCTGCTTCGCTCTCCTGCACAGAAAATAGCTCACTTCTAAGCTGTGCAGTCCCTTGGCCATCATTATCATTTACTCTTTTTTTTGAGACAGAGTCTCATGCCGTCACCCTGGGTAGAATGCCATGGCGTCATAGCTCACAGCACCTCAAACTCTTGCACTTAAGCATTTCTCTTGCCTCAGCCTCCCAAGTAACTGGGAGTACAGGTGCTCACCACAATGCCCGGCTATTTTTTTGTTGCAGTTGTCATTGTTGCTTTAGCTGGCGGGGGCCTGGTTCAAACCCACCAGCTTTGGTGTATGTGGCTGGCACCCTACCCACTGAACTATGGGTACTGCCTATTTACTCTTTTTAAGAGGTAGCGTCTCACTATGTTGCCAGGCTGGAGTGCAACAGCTATTCACAGGTACAATCACAGCTGCACTATAGCCTCAAACTCCTGGGCTCAAGTGATGCTCTTGCCTCAGCTTCCTGAGTAGGGGAAGCACAGGCATGAGAACCGTCATGCCTAGCGATCACTATAATTTTTAAAAGGTCATGTGCACCTTCTAGCTCCTCAAACCGCATCTTCCACATGCAGCTGACTTAATGCTGCAGCCTTCCTTCCCTGCTCTTTCAAAATAAGACTGTTTTGTCTCAAATTCTTAAATTTTCACTGCCTTCCTTGTGTTGGGGTACAGGACACACCACCCCAAAATTTGAACATAGGAGATCAGAATAAGCCACCCAAAATACACTTCTTTGGCATTTTCTTGAGCTGGTGATTCCAAGAAACTGCTGACAGTTCAGAAAAGCTGTCCTCTTGTAAAAAATGTTAACATCCATAAAGGAAATCTGTGTAAGGAAACCAGAGAGACTCTATGTGAAAGCACATATAGTGAGAATAAGATGGAGTCTGTCAGGCTAGAGCAGAGACCACACAGCTGGTCTGGTCTGTTTAAATCAGGCGTCCTCAAACTACGGCCCGAGGGCCACATGCAGCCCACCTAGGACATTTATCCGGCCCATCAGGTGTTTTTGCTACTGCTGCCTGTCCTGCTTAGCAGCTGACTCGTCCCGGGTCCTGCAGTCCAGCCCTCCAACTGCCTGAGGGACAGTGAATGGGCTCCCTGTTTAAAAAGTTTGAGGACCCCAGTATAGATCCTGCCTGACCTTCACCCCCCTCTCCCACTCTAAAGATGCTTGTCTTGAATCATTTAGGTGGACTGATGTAGGAGATTAACTTTTGAATTAAAATGTTGTTTTGGCTCATGAGTTATACTGCTTATTGTTTACGATGGGTCAAGGGTTCTTCAGATTATTGTTTTAGGTAAGGGTTAACATGGTCTTCACTTTGAACTCAAATGTATGAAACTGTGATTTTGGAAATGGAAGATAAAAACGGTCTTGGAGAAGCTATTCTATTCTCCAGAATCCCGGGCTTCTGACAAAGTTTGGTGGACCTGTCCCTGTCTCTGCATATTTGCTGACAGTGACAGGCAGCTGGACTCTCTGCATCTGGTACATATGCACCCTCCTATAACCTGTCTCCACCACCTCCAGAGGACCCAGGCTTCTACCCTTTTCTGCAGCTCAGGATGCCAATAAGCCTCTGTCCTCTGACCCTTCCTTCCAGTCTCGTATCTGTGAGACTCCCATCCACATGTGTAATTAAAATGGTTCTTCTGTTAAGCTACCGCATGTCAGTTTAATTCATAGCCCCGCCAAGAACCCAGGAGCTGGAGGAAGCCATTTTTCCTTCCCTACATTGGCTGATTTGCTATAACTTATCTCATTCAAATTCTGGCTTTCTGGGGCCCCCACCCGGCCTTTCAGCAGCTAGATCTGCATGACTATCCACAAGGCCACACATTTTTCAGAGAAAAAAAAACCCTGTTTTTGTCCACATACGTATGTACATAATCAAATGATATGACAATTTTTCCTTAGCTAGGATGAGCTGTGAGCCCTGGCACTGGTCCCCTATTCCCCTCTAGAACACCTGCCACTCTATTGCAAATGACTCCCCAAGGCTGGGCCGCCTCTCAGACAAAAACTGACCACCCATCTGGGGCTTAAGATTCAGGGTTCTATATTAATTAACCAAGGAGGACCTCAAGGGAGAACTTTAGAAATGTCTTTTTCCAAACAACCCTAAAACACAAAGGCAGACTCTCAATTCTAATAAGAACCTAAAAAAAAAAAAAAAAAAAAAAAAAGAACCTATATTAAAAGCCAGGCTGCCTTGCCAGATCTGAAGTTACAAATACGAAAACTCAGAATGAAAGAAAGTCAAGTGCACAGCAGGCAGGAGAGGTGCACGGTAATGAAACAAAGGTGGGCTGTGTTCTACCTTTCTTTGCTTGAACACAAACCCAGATCTGATCCTATCCAAAAACCACAGCATGATTTTTTTGAGACAGTCTCACTCTGTCACCCTAGGTAGAGTGCAGCAGCACTGCAGTTCACCTCAAACTCCTGGGCACAAGCAATCCTCTTGCTTCAGCCTCCCCAGTAGCTGGGACCACAGGGGCCAGCCCCAAGGCCAGCTATTTTTAGAGATGGGGTCTCATTCTTGCTCAGGCTGGTTTTGAACTCCTGAACTCCAGCGACCTGCCTAGCCTCCCAAGGTGCTAGGATTATAGGTGTGAGTGAGCCACAGCACCAGCCATAGCAGGAATTTTAAGGCCATTTCCCCTCTGGTCACACCTCCCACTTGTGACCATAGTTCAAGCCAAACCTAGTGATCTGCCCTCTGCCAACCCTCTGTCTCTGCTCTTGCTGTTCCTTCTGCCTGGCGCACCCTTCCTGCCAGCAGAGACCCGATAATGGTTCTAGTCACAACAGAAAAGTCACTTCCTCCATGCAGCCCTCCTGTACTGCTCTTTCCATTGCCTGAACACCCACTGAATGCTAAAGACCCCATCCCAGCGCCTATGACCCTCATGCACAGGTTGGCGGTATGGTATCAGCATCCCTTGTGGACTGTGAGCCTCTTACAGCTGGGGCTATGCACCCCATGTATCACCTTGGGCCTCTCCCAGGTACACAGGGCCTGGTCTCATTCTCCATTTGTGCGGCCACCATTCTACCATTTGGTCTATCCTGTCTTACAACCTGCCTGCTCCAATTTTAGCTTCTAATATTTTTTAACCAGTAAAATGTTAACATTTGGATATAGGGCAGGCACGGAAGCCCTGGATATTTATCTACCTATCTATCTATTTTATTTTTGAGAGTCCTGGACTAGAGTTGCCCTGGGCTAGAGGGTTGTGGCATCATCATAGCTCACAGCAACCTCAAATTCCTGGATTCACACAATCCTCCTGCCCCAGCCTCCCAAGTGGCTGGGACTACAGGAATCTACCACAATGCCTAGCTACTTTTTCTATTTTTAACAGAGACAAGGCCTCACTCTTGCTCAGGTTAGTCTCAAAGCCTTGGCCTCCCAATGTGCTAGGATTACAGGCACAAACCACGGCTCCCGGCCTTGAAGCCCTGAATTTTAGAGGGAGAGGTGGAAGAAAGACAGCATCTAGGAAACTACGAATTCACAATCTTTTGAGCCTAGATAAGAAAGTGTAATGTGAAGCCTGGGAGGTGAGCGCACCAACCAGAACCCGCATTCTGAGAGGAACCTGCCAACCCTCTCACATCACAAGCACGAAGGTTTCCCTGTTATACACAGTTCAGACCAGTGACGCGAACGTACCCTCCTGCATAGCGTGTCAATGTTTTTCCAGGAATTATGGGACATTAAGAAAATAAACCCATGATGATCTCCTTACATGTGGAGATCGTCTAAAATAAAGTTGAATTCAGAGAAGCAAAGAGTAGAACAGTGGTTACCATGGCTGAGGGGTGGAGGGGATGTTGGTCAAAGGATATAAAATTTCAGTGAGACAGCAGGAATTAGTTAATAACAACATGCTGTATACTTGAAAATTGCTGAGAGAGTAGATTTTAAGTGTTCTTGGCCCATAAGGAGTAGGTGAAGTAACACATATGAATTGATTTAGCCAGTCTACAATGTTATTTTTGTCACTTTAAAAAATGAGCACAGTGGCTCGGCACCTGTGGCTCAATCAGCTAAGGCGCCAGTCACGTACACCTAAGGTGGCGGGTTCAAATCCCCAGCCTGGGCCCGCCAAACAACAGTGATGGCTGCAACCAAGAAATGGCCGGGCGTTGTGGTGGGCACCTGTGGTCCCAGCTACGTGGGAGGTAGAGGCAGGAGACTCGCTTGAGCCCAGGAGTTGGAGGTTGCTATGAGCTGTGATGCCATGGCACTCTACCCAGGGGGATAGCTTGAGGCTCCGTCTCAAAAAAAAAAAAAA
>CAUYQV010096015.1:0-27277 GCA_963574575.1 Galagoides demidoff
GTTGTGGCGGGCACCTGTGGTCCCAGCTACTTAGGAGGCGGAGGCAGGAGACTCGCTTGAGCCCAGGAGTTGGAGGTTGCTATGAGCTGTGATGCCATGGCACTCTACCCAGGGGGATAGCTTGAGGCTCTGTCTCAAAAAAAATAAAAAATAAAAAATAAAAACAGCCAACATTGAATTGATGGGGGCCTGTAGTCGCAACTACTTGTGAGGCTGAGGCAAGAGCATCACTGGAGCTCACGACTTTGAGGTTACTGTGAACTGTGATGCCATGGTACTCTGCTGAGGGTGACAAAGTGAGACTCTGTCTCAAAAAATCAATATACAAATAAATAAATAAAATAAAATGAAATTTGAAAAAATATGAGGTAAACACACAAGGTCCACATTCCCGCAGTGAAGGCTGATCAGAAGGAGCAGGCTATCCACTTGGGAAGCACCCTGAGAGGTGAATGATTTAACCCATGAAAGTGCTCAGCCGTGCTGGCCCACGGCCAGTGCTCTGTAAATGGCAGTGGTTAGACTTTGTGCTCTGGGGGCTCCTGACCTGTCCTGATCTTGGTGTGGCCCTGCTGCTACTGCACCATGAACAGAATCCCTCCAACATCTGGAAAGAGGAAAACACCCTCTCTGATGCCCTGCCGGGGCAAACTCACTTCTGTAGCCACATACCAAAGCTATGGCATAAACAGCCCCAGTCAGGTTGACAAGCTGGGAAATGAAAAGAACCCTGGGGCTGCTGCACACTGGGGTTTGTGGTCTCATTGTTATGCACCCCTTCAGCCAGCCTGTCCCCTCCTCTCTTGCTCAGCTCAGCTGGGCCTCTCCAGTAGTTTATAGAACCATTGTTACGTACCCCTTCAAGCTAGCGTCTCCCCTCTTCTCTTGCTCAGCTCAGCTCGGCCTCCCCAGCATTCTGCAGGGCTCACGCATTTTTTCTTCTCTGGTGGGAGTTCAGAAGCCTAGATCTCTTGTCTCCATCTGCAATGCACGAAATTGACCATTTAGGGCAGTGGTTCTCAACCTTCCTAATGCTGCGATGTATTTTCATTGTTACAGAGGGGTTGATACCCACAAATTAAGAACCGCTGATGTAGGGTTTTGTATTGTTTTTTTGTTTGTTTTTTGCGGTTTTTGGCTGGCTGGGTTTGAACCCACCACCTCCTGTATATGGGGACTCCTTTGAGCCACAGGCGCTGCCCATTTTGTATTGTTTTTAAACCCCCAGGAAGACAGAGGGCCTGCCTCCCAACCTGGCTCTGGGAGGATACATTCATAAACGAGAATGCACTGAGGGCTTCTGACCCCATCTCTACCTCTGGACCAGGAAACCAGGGAGAGGGATTCCTTTACCAGAATGCCCTCTAAATCCCTGCACCAATGCTTAGATAAAACTGCAAATGGTCTAATCAGCAACCATCCTGTCTTCTCTATCGGTTAAGTGACTATTCAGTTTCCCCTCCCCCTTTGCCTCACATTGGGATCTTCTAGTCCAGGGTTCTGGAGATGGGCCTCATCTGAATATGAGATTTCCATATCATCCCTTATTTCATTTTAACTGTTTGTGTCAAACACAAAATTGCCTAAGCACATGAATGTAGTCATCTTGCTTGCAAACAAAAGAAAATGCAAATGTTAGATTAAAGCTCAAGTTCCCTTTGACCATCACCACTGACATCTGTACACACCTATCCTCAGCAAAGGTGGACATTGTTATAATTTGGATTGTATCTTTCCAGATTACTTCTGTGCATTCCAATATTCAACTACACCCCCCACATACACGTGAGTTTCTTTTCTAAGTAAGTGTTTATCATGTGCTCCGTTCTCCTTGATCGTTCCATCCAGGATGTCTTGTTGAACCTGCTCCATCAGTGTAAGAAGATTATCTCATTCTATTTTGTCCCAAGCCTTCATAATACTTCATGGCCTCAGTTCCTCTGTCAGGCTCTACAGCTGGCCTCTGACTTCCCTGCCAGCCCCTCCCGTGGTCTCCTCTGGGAAGCCACACGAATATCCCTTCCCTTGTGCCTGGATCCACAGTAGGTTTCTGACATGGAAGAGTCTCCTCATTCATCTCCTCACACTTGAAAAGATTCAACTCTCAGGCCTGGACGTATTTGGGCTTGAGCTCCAAATGAATCACTCAGGCAAACTACTTAACTTGGGTTCCTGGCATAAAAAAATGGGATGATTGTAATAGCACCGACCTCAAAGGGTTGTTCAAGTAACATAATGCATGGAAAGTGTTGGCCTGTAGCAGGTTACACGGTGAACGCTCAGCAGTGTTAACTGCCCCACACCAACATCAGTCATCATCATCATCATCACCACCTTTGTCAGGAATCACTTAAATTCCACTTTCCTTCCTAATCACAGTTTGCCACACAGACAAGACTACTGAAAAATGATCCCAGTAAACTTTAAGCTTCATTTACATCACAATATCTTCTCATCTTTACTAGTGGGTAAGTGCTGGATTTAATTTAAATCGCACTGCATTCAGAGTGAGCTGCGCAGATCACACGGAGTAGAGGACGCCAGTGAGTAAAGTCAGGTTAGCCTTTCAAGGGACAGAAACTCCAGTGCTTCTGCTGCATTGTTTATAGGATAGTTGGAAATGAATATGCACAAATAAAATAACTAAGCACAAGTCATCTAAGTCTTTGCCCCCCCCTTTTTTTTTAGACAGTCTTGTTCTGTTTTCCAGGCTAGAGTGCCTTGGCTTTAGTCTAGCTCATAACAACCTCAAACTCTTTACATTCAAGTGATCTTCCTGCCTCAGCCTTCTGAGTGGCTGGAACTACAGGTACCTGCCACTGCGACTGGCTAATTTTTTTATTTTTAGTAGAGAAAGGGTCTCACTCTTGCTCATGCTAGTCTCAAATTCCTGAGCTCAAGCGATCCTCCCTGGACCAACCAGAGGCTAGGAGTACTGCTCTCACTCTTATACAGTTGTAAAACCAATCACAATTAGACATTGCATAAGAATAGGAATATCAACCAATGCAATTAAAAGCAACTTGGTTAACTTAATGCAATGATGATGTTTGCCAGAATAAGTCAGTCCGGCTACACAGATATGATGGAGCTGTATCCTCTGGGAAGGAAAGGCTCACATAAGAGAATAAATGAAAAAAATTGCCCTTAAATCTAATCTGCAGTGCAGAGAGGCTCACACAAACTGGAGACCCCTGCAGGAAGGTTGGCTTCAGTGCCCCCTGCGGCTGATTCTGGATACTCACTCACCAAGTGGAAGGGCAGGTGGAATTGCTCACACAATTCACATTATTCCAATCTCTTCCACTCTCTGAATCCTCCCACTGCATTTCTCTATCCCAACTATTGTGAAGCTTTCATTCATTCACCCTTACTAGAACTCATTTGACCTTGACTTGGGGCAAAAATACGTATGCGTTAAGTCTCCTCTGCCTATCTTCATGCCCTGCAACAATCCCAATTTATGGAACTCAATCCGAGGCAAATTAAATAAACTCAAACCCAGAGGGAGGCACTAAAATCACAGGGCAGAACTTGATCACAAAACTCATTAGGGGTTCTCAGTCCTGGCCTCACACCTGAGAAGATTTAAGCAAGTTCTAAGGCAGGGTGCATCCCAAATGAGTTACAGTGGAATATCAGGGGGTGGGACCCAAGCAGCTCTATTTTCAAAGCTTCCTGGGTAAACTGAAAAGCTCTGTACAGCTAAGAAGACAACAAGCAAAGCAAATAGACAACCTACACAATGGGAAAAGATATTTGCATATTATGAATCAGACAAAAGCTTGATAAGTAGGATCTACAGGGAGTTCAAATTAATCAACAAAGAAGACACAACAATTCCACATATGACTGGGCAAGAGACATGAATAGAACCCTCTGTAAAGAAGACAGATGGACGGCTAACAAACATATGGAAAAATGCTCATTGTCCCTAATCATCAGAGAGAAATGCAAATCAAAACCACCCTGAGATCTCACCTACCCCAGGGAGAATGGCCCACATCACAAAGTCTAAAAGCTACAGATGCTGGTGTGGATGTGGAGAGAAGGGGACACTTTTGCACAGCTGGTGGCACTGCAAACTAATACAGCCTTTCTGGAAGGAAGTATGGAGAATCCTCAAAGAACTCAAAGGATACCTCCCATTTGATCCTGCAATCCCATTACTGGACATCTCCCAAAGAAAAAAAATCATTTTATCATAAGGACATTTGCATTACACTGTTTATTGCAGGTTGATTTACAATTGCCAAGATGTGGAAAACATCTAAATGCCCACCAACCTGGGAATGGGTTGTGGTATATTTATACCATGGAATACTATGAAGCCATTAGAAGAGGTGAAACTTTACATCTTTTGTATTAACATGGATGGAGGTGGAACACATTCTTCTTAATAAAGCATCACAAGAATGAAGAAGCAAGAATCCAATGTACTTGATTCTAATTTGAAGGCAGTAGACGAGTTAATACAAGGTGGGGGGTAGAGGACGAGGGAGCGGGGACAGGGGAGGAGGGAGGTGGCAGGACATAATTATAAGAGGGACCTTATCTAACAAAGGCAATCTGTGTAACTTAATTCTTTGTACCCTCAATGAATCCCAAACAATAAAGAAAAAAACTCCTTGGGTGATTCCAATGAACAGCAAAGGTTAAAAGCCTGTGATCTACGTTTTTTGTTTTTTGTTTTTTTTTTTTAGTTTCAGATAGTATGAGGGTACAGAACCAGTGACTATTGACTAATGGCTTTTGAGCTCATCTGACTTCTGTCCACAGTAGCAAATAGATTTTGCATCATGATTTGTACTCATGCACATGTTTAAAAAAGAAACAAACATTTAATAAAATGATACTTAGCTCTTACTACCAGCCATATATTCTGATATTTTCCATTCTCTTTATTTTTCTTTAAAACAATTCTAGATGTGCTCAATTTCACCCTTTCATGGGTCACAAGCCTTTAGGGCAGTGGTTCTCAACTTGTGGGTCTCAACCCCTTTGGACCATGAAAGGGTCTCGGCATTAGGAAGGTTGAGAACCATTGCTCTAGGGAATCACAACCCATAGTTTGAAAAACACTGCTTTAGATAACCCAGAATATAATTTGATTAATTACAAATTATTGTCTTTGATATAGAAACCTAAATTCCAAAGAGGATATATGAATCTGTCCCTCTAGGGCAGGGTTCTCCAACCTTTTCTTTCTCATGGCACACTTGAACCTGTAGCTAAACTTCCATGGCATACTCAAATTATGTTGATCCCACAAAAAAAAAGAGTAAAAAAAGAATATACTTACTGTGCTTTGAACTCTTTTGAAAATAATTTAATTAATGATCTTTAAAATTCTGCAGCACAAAACCAGGTTGAAGATCACTATTCTAGATGCTCATTTTGAAAATCTCTGTCTTTCTCTCTCTCCCTTTCTTTTTCTTTCTTGGTCTCTCTCTCTCCTCCTTCCCTCCCTCCCTCCTTTCCTCCTTTCCTTCCTTTGATGGGGTCTTGCTCTACTGCTCTGTAGAGTGTGGCAGCATCATCATAGCTCACTGCAACCCTGAATTCCTGGGCTCAAGTGATCCACCTGCCTCAGCCTCCCAAGTAGCTGGAACCACAGGGGTGCACCACTATGCTCAGTTAATATTTCTATTTTTTGTAGAGATGGGATCTTACTCTTGCTCAGTTTGGTCTTGAACTTTTGGTCTCAAGCAATCCTCCCTACTCAGCTTCCCAAAGTCTTCAGATTACAGGTATAAGCCACTGTGCCCTGCCTTAAAAATCCTTATTATAGGCCAAATCTCTCATTTTCCAAAACAGAAAAGGTCAAACTCAAGTATTCATCTCCTCTCATAGGCAGACATGCCTCTGTTTGTTATGCTTTGCCCACTATTATTTCATGTCTATATTTTCACACAGCATTTTGCTCATCTGAAAGATCCTTAAACAATTGCTTTGTGAGTCCTTAAACACAGAGCTCGTGCCGCTCACTGACATTTCAGTGTGTGCAGTCGGGGGCAGAGGTCGCGTCACACTGGGGAGCGGGAAGCAGGTGTGTGCATGGCCACTTGGCCACTTGCTCACTGCCTGTCGCCGGCTAGCAGCCAGGAGCACTCTCGGGAGCCGGTCAAAGCACAGCTGGCTTCACAGAGAAGGGAGTTTGCTGACTTTAGTAGCATCTCACAGTTATCACACTGTGTTCCAGCCTGGAACCTGTTTTATAATAACACCAGACCGTATTGTTTTAGGTGTTTGATGCCCTTATCACGTGGAAAAAATAAAGGAGAATAGAAGCTGGTAACCCAATTTTCATCAATGTTGCAGCATTAAAATCCAGTTTTTAAACTGGGTTTCAATGCAAGGGGAAAAACTCAACAGGAAAAATAATATTAGTCAATTTCCAAAGGAGTTCTGATTTTGAGAAATACATTACATATCAAATCAAAATAATATTAACAGACACAAAACGGAACTTACACTAAATACATGTGATGTGACCCATGTTATAAATCTTATATACAGAAACTTAGAATACTAGCCACTTAAAACTGTGGTTTTATGTAAGAAAGATACAACTGTGTATTAAGAAGAGAGGCAAATGGACAGAGGTTCCCCAAGCCAGAGCCAAGCAGCTGAACCACTTGGGATGCCGTGTTCACTTGGCCTTGACCTTGCTGAGTCGGTGTCACGCATGTCTACACCGGGGCAGCTCAGGAGCAGGCATCTGCTTTAGATGGCTTATTGAATTTTAACAGGGTTGTGCTCCTAGGAGAAAGGCAAATTCATCTCAAACTCACTTTGGTGTCTCAACAAACTACAATTTCTCTAAAGACTACTAAAGTGTTTTCAACCTTGAGATTTTTAAATTATCTTAAGTTTTAACTTAATGTCTCAACGGAGGAAAGCCACATTTATGAAGGAAGGATTGTGTTGATCAGAACTTCTACTGACTGACAGAATGTTGATTAAACATCTATTCAGTGCAAGGCACTGTGGGAAATACTAAGCCACTGTTCTCATCAGAAGTTTCATGTCCTTATAAAGAAATTCATAAATTAAGACACTCAAAGTAAAAGCAGGTTGAAGACACCAACTAGGCTTAATTTCCCCGAATCTAGCAGTGGTTATTCTGGAAACTGAAGTAGTGTTTATTTTTCCATGTTTTGGTAAAGTCATCTAAAAGCTTCACACGCATGGTGTTCCCACCACTGGGGGTCACTGAGCGTTGCTGAATGTTTGCATCACAGGCAGTTTGCATGATGCCATTTGAGTTCTGCTATTGTAGAGTTCATCATTAACTGAAGCCCTCTTTTCTCCACAGAGCGACCGGACGCATTACTGTCCAGATTGTTGATTGTGATGTTGGGTGTCTTGCTTTCCTTGATCTCGTATAGGAGGTAAAACTGGTTAGGTTCATCCCACCTTTGTGTACCCAATTTTCACAGACTGAAAGATTTGGTCACCAATTTGATTGAATTCCATTAGGTATTAAATACAGCCAACGCTATGGTCATGAAGAGCAGACCGCAGTCCTAGTGCTGGCTTAGGCTCAGAACTTACTCGTCAGCGATGAGCTTTCTTTCCCATTCCAGTTCCCTTCAGCTCCTTCCTTAGCAAAGGCTCAGTAGCTCCATGGGGAACACAAGTCTAGGCTTCTCCAGCTTTCCCCACACCTTTTCCCAAAGAACTCTGGATTCCCAACCTGACAAATTGTTAAAACATTGTTTACAATCCTAATAAATTGGAAGATGTGGAGTTACACAAAGTTAAACAGGTTTCTTTGCTGCAAGATTTCCAGAGCATCTGTGCTAATCCGGAACAGTTAAAATACATTCCAGTATCTATCAAATTTTTTGAGCTTTTGTTTGTGAAAATCTCAGCATTAGGCATGCTGTGAAAGACTGTGCCCTGGAATTTTTTTCTCTCTTCTTATTACTTTAAATTAATTGTGTTAGCAAAAGGCATTTCCATCTATCTGTCTGGGAGAGGGGGGAGAGAGAGGAAGAACATTGAAAGAAAACCAGGCTGCTATCAGAGTTAACACCTTCTATGGCTGAGCTGTCCAGACAGCAGCCACCAGCCCTGTGTGGCTATTTAGCACTTGAAATGTGGCCACTAGGGATGGGCTGTAATCAGAAAATACACACTAGGCTGGGACAGCAGAAAATACACACCTAGAGTTCCAGCACTTTGGGAGGTCAAGGCGGGATGGTCGCTTGAGGCCAGGAGTTTGAGACCAGCCTGGGCAACAAAGCAAAACTCCATTGCTATAGAAAATGTCAAAATTAACCAGGTGTGGTGGCAGTGTCCCTGCAGCACCAGCTTCTCAGGAGGCCGAGGCAGAAGGTTAAGTCCAAGAGTGTGAGGTTACTGGGAGCTATGATTGTACCACTCCAGCCTGGGCCAGAGAGTGAAACTCTTTCTCCAAAAATAGTAAGGAAAAGAAAAGAAACATCAGGCTTTTAAGACTAAACCAAAAAAAAAAGAAAGAAAGAAAAGGATAAATTTTCATATTGATTCACAGGTTGAAATATATTGGGATATTGGATTGGATAAAATATATTAATAAAATTAGTTTTACTATTTCTCTTAGCTCTTAAAATGAGACCACAAAAATTTAAAAATTCCAAATATGACTCACATTATATTTCTATTAGACAGAATCTTAGAGACCTGGATGGCTAAACAGAAATCTCCAGCTATTGAATTTTAAGACAGAATCTTAGAGACCTTGATGGCTAAACAGAAACCTCCACCCTTCCACATGAACACCTCACTCAACAAATGGCCAGGCAAGCAAGGACCTTCAGAAGAGCCAACCACTGGGGGTGTGATCCTGCTGCCTGGTTTTAACACTGAGTCATGGAAAGAGGCAGGAAGAGGGCAGGACAGACAATGCTGCATTGCCCATGCCCCTCCTCCATCCCTGCACGGGGAGAGAATCTGTGTCCCATGTCCCTGGGCCAGGGTTTGGGGGTGAAGTGATTGTGGGACATTGCCTTGAAACTCATGGCCACCCTGACACAGGGCAACAGGGCACTTGGGTTTCAGAGTGGAGGGTATTACTCTGGCCAGGTGGTCTACGCAAGTTCGCAGCTAGCCCCACCACTGGGTCTGGACTAAGTTTGTACCCAAGATGGGCCTCAAGGGCAGCGGGCCTTGGGCAACTCCTGCACTGTGCTGGCTTCGAGCCAACAGACGTGGTGTGCACTGCCCTGGGAGACACCAGCAGCAGCCAAGCCAGCATCTGTGTCACCTCTCCCCCAACCCCAGGCAGTGCACCCCAGAGAGTGTTTCCTTCCACTTAAGGAAAGGAAAGGAAAGGGAGGAGCTCAGAGGACTTTGTTTTACAACTTGGGACCAGCTCAGCCACGGTGAAGTGAAGTGCCAAGCAGACTCCCCAAGCCCTGAGTTCCTCTAGCTTGGCCTTCTAGCCACCCTGTCTTCCACGTGTCTGTGTGTATGCATTTCTGGACCCACCCTGAGCCAGGAGGAGACTTGCTGCTCGGAAGAGAGGAGCTGACAGGACTCACCACCAGCCCTTGGGCTTTGAATGAACATCAGAGGTACCTAGACAACAGTCACCGCAGGTGTGAGGTGAGACCGGGCTGGCTTCAGGTGTGACCCGGCCATGAGGAAGTGCCCAAGACACACCTCCCTGACTCTGGCAGCCCCGCACAGAGTGTGAGGTAAGACACGGTCAACACAACTGCCAGACAACGAAGAGAAGGAGCTGTGAACAGAAACCGAAATAATAAAAAAAATCAAGCAGAGATCCTAGAGCTCAAGAGTGCAATTGCCAAACTGAGAATGCATCAGAATCTCTCACCAGCAGACCTGAGCAAGCCAGAAGAAGGACAGTGAGCCTGAAAACAGGTCATTAAAACACGACGGTCAGAAGAGAAAAAAGGAATGAAGAACAAATAAGAATGATCCAAACTACAAGATCTAGAAAACAGCCTCCAAAGGGCAACCCCAAGAGCTACTGGCCTTAGAGAGCAGGTGGAGAAAGATCGGGGCGGTTTATTAAAAAAAAAAAATAGTAACAGAGAACTCTCCAAACCTAGAGAAAAATATCAATATTTAGATACAAAAAGGTCATTTCACATGAAGCTGATTCAATCCAAACAAGACTACTCAAAAGCATTTTATAACCAAGCTTCCAAAGGTCACTGATAAAGAAAAGTTCCTAAAGGGAGCAAGTGAAAAGACAGAAAAAAAATGTATGTGTGTCTGCGTGTATGTGTGTGTCTATGTGTATGTGCCTGTGTGTCTATGTGTGTGTGTCTGTGTGTATGTGGCCCGTGTGTGTGTGTATATGTGTATGTGTGTCCGTGTATGTGTGTCTGTGTGTCTATGTGTCTGTCTATATGTCTGTGTGTATGTCCATGTATGTGTGTGTGCCTGTGTGTATGTATGTCTGTGTCTATGTGTGTATGTAAATGTGTGTCTGTGTGTATCTGCATGTATGTGTGTGTCTTTGTGTGTATGTGGCCTGTGTGTATATGTGTGTGTGTCTGTGTATGTATATCCATGTGTGTGTGTCTATGTCTATGTGTATGTATATGTGTGTCTGCATGTATGTATGTGTATGTATATGTGTGTCTGCATATGTGTGTATGTGGCCTCTGTGTCTGTGTGTATATGTGTGTGTATGTGTGTCTATGTGTGTGCATTTGTGTGTATCCATGTATGTGTGTGTCTGTGTGTATGTATATGTGTCTATGTGTGTATGTGTCTGTGTGTCTATGTGTGCCTGTGTATGTGTCTGTGTCCGTGTGTCTATGTGTGTGTCCATGTGTGTGTGTCCATGTATGTGTGTCTATGTGTGTGTGTCTGTGTCTGTGTGTCTATGTGTGTCCACGTGTATGTGTGTGTGTGTGTATGTGTGTCCATGTGTATGTGTGTGTGTGTCTGAGCTCCTGCCCAGTCTAGCCGACCGTCTGGCAGCTCTGCACTCCAGCGAGAATGCAGCAGAGAGCAAGGTAGACACTGCACGGTCTTTTCCTTTCCAGCTTATCCTCAGAGGTAACGCAGTATTGCTTCTGCCGGTCTACAGGTTACAAGTGAAACACAATCTCAACCAAAGCTGAGGGGGAAGGGATTCGCCTTTATCTCTCAACCAGGTGGTGGTGAGGAGAACAAACAGGATGGGTTATGCTGCTGGTGGCAACCTTTAGAGAAATGCAACCCATCCCACAGTCTGAAGTCAAAGTGTCACGCGTAAGGAAGCCATTACCATTCTTATTTCTCAAATCTATAAGCCAAGGCAAAGCATTTCTGAGCTGTCACTCATAGGCACAGAAAAAATCTTTCATGTGTGCTTTGACAAATATACAACTTTAATGGTAAATATAATATATGAAAGTTACTTTTCCCACTAGGAAATAGTACAGCATAATTACTGTGGTTGTTCCTTACAGTTCGGAAATATCTTTGAAAAGTTTATCTCTGAAATTTTGACATATTGTCAAGGAGAATGAAGTTCTTTTTGGAAAGTATAACCTATTTAACCAGTTCCATTTGATATGCCCTGGGAAAGTATTTGGGTATTTCCCACAGCCTCATTTATTAGAGAATCTGTCAAGCAAAAACTATGGCCAAAATCAGCCTTACTAAATGTTTGCCTCTGGAAGTGTCAGTATGCTTATGGGTAAGAAATGCTAGTTTGGGGCTGGAAAGGCAGAAGGCCAGCTTATTTGGCGCGTGCAGGGATGGCCCCACGGTCCACACAGGTATCTGCAAACTTTTCATTTCATTTCCAGTTCACAATTCAACCAACTCTTCACATCTTCCCGAATTTTCTCCATTTTAGTTCTGATTTTTATTTAACTTTTTGATTCAAGGTTGAGAATTTTTTCTTATGCATGACAATACTTATTATCTTAGGATATTTAAAAAATTTTGGAACATTGTATTACAATTTTCCTCTCCTTTGCCGTGTGTTGTTCGTGCGTTTTGGGGAGGGGAGACATTCATTAGCTGAAATGCTTTGATTCTCAAACTTGGTTTCTACGGTGGGAGCTTTGCTCGCCCCTGTGCGCTGCTTCCTGCTCCGTTGGGAACGCATTTTCTTTTCTGGACCTGCGGTGAGAGCTGACGGCCCAGGCACCGCGCGCGGTGGCCGGGGAGGTTTCCTGATTCCAGCGCGCCCCCTACCGCTGATAAAGGGGAGTGCGCTTCATTGCCAGGTGCTTCCTTTTGGACCCCGATGACTCCCTTTGATCCAGGCAAGACTCCTGATTTTATCTCTCATCTTCTTTGTGGATACCACTAAGTCTCTCAGGGAAGCACCCTGCCATTCCCCAAGGCTTACCTTTTCCATGGTCACCTGGGTGCTCCCACTGTGGATGGGACTTGTTTTCCTGGGGTGCTGCGCCCCGGGCTGTGTCACCAGCCTCTGCGGACTCCTGTCCTCTGTGGTTCCAGTCCGTGCTCTGACAGGGTCGGCTCCACAGCCTGCCTGGGGGGACCCGGTGCTTCTCTGCTTTACTGACGAAGTCCGTGGAATTCTGTCTCTTAGTAATCCTGAGAGCTTGTGCAAACAGTGGTTTTATTTGCTTAATTTTTTGATTTGGGCGACTTCTTTCAAGGCAGGGGAAGGGGAAGAGATTGGGATCTTAGCCCATGTTTAAATAATAACGCCGTCCACTACATCAAAACCTTACCCAAATCTATTAATTCTTCACAATACAAGCATTTTTTAGTAAAATAGTGTTTATAACTTTTTAACAAGGAACTCTTTGCAGTAACACGCACACACACAATTGTTTACATTCCTATCTGAGCACCGCAGCACAGCTGAAGCTGCAATTCTTACTTATCATCGATTGTCAACAGACTGACAAACCTCCTGCCTCGACTACAGTAGCAAAGGTCAGGATGCTGGACACACCCGCCAAAGGTTGCTGCAGATCTTAGAAAAGCTACCTCTGCTTCTCAAGTTGCCTTGGGGACCGGTCACCCCCGGTTCCGCAAAGTGCTCCGGCCACTGGTGCTCTGCTGCCCAGCCCCTCCCTCACTGCTGGACTGCACAGGGCGGGCATCCGCACCTCTCTGCCCGGGATTACTCTGGACTGGGCTTTTCCCAGGTGGAGGTCTGAAGTGCTGGGAATCGACCCCTGGCCCCCGACAGCCCTCCACCCATGACTGGCTGGAGCCCTCACCCTCCACCTCGCCACACCTGGCAGTGGCTGAGCCAGCTGTGCTGTGGGATCTAGCCCTGGTTGTCCACAGCACAAGTGACTGGTAATGCCCTCCCCACCCCGGAGTTTCCTGGGATCCCGGCTACCCTCAACCACCTACTTGCAATCCAATCCTGTTCAGAGCCCTTTCTGGGGGAACTCAGACTGGGACAGCCCCCAGCCTCCCAGAGCCTCTGCCTGCACAGGAATTGCCCAGGTCAGAGGCAGGAAGACAGCCCCAAACTGGGTCTCCCACCCAAACAGGGCGGGAACAAGAGGGGGGCCATACATGTTATGCCCATGGACTAGGAGAAGGTCCTGATGGGTGTCTGTGAAGAACCCCGGGAGTGGCCATGGCTGGGATTTAAAGGGGCAGCAGTGAGCAAGGCCTGTGGACACAGACTTCTCTGCAAATGTTTTAGGACTGGATGAATAAGTGAGGAGGAATTTAGGTTGGGAAAACCTCATTAACTTAAACCCAGTTAAACACAGAAGGTTTCCTGTTATGACTCTAATATAATAGGAACATTTGTTGTCTTATGACCTGATGGAGCAACATGGCCACCAGTATGAACAGGACAGTGGTTCCACTGGTTCCCCACTGCCCCTGTGTGGGACTCAGAAAACCCCTGACCGCAGGCATCCCTGCTCTCTGAATTCCTGGGTGAGGTCACATATTAGAGCAGCTGTCATTTGTGCAGAGATGGAAATGGGTCAAGTTTCTCTTCCTTCTTCCCTCTGTCTCTAGTCTCCCCCACATCCCAGCATCCAGGCTGGTGGGGAGCCCTGCTAAATACCTGGTGAATGGCCATGACGTAAATAGGTGGGTGTGCTAAGCAGGAAATACCTTAGTGATTAAGACACAGGACAGATCAACCTGGGCATGTTCTAGAAGGGGCCAGACTGTCATGGAAAGCTGACTAGTCTGGTTCACGCCAAGTAAGAGCAAGGGAGGCATTTGGAACATACAAGAAAAAGAGGAACATTTACAGTCAGAATCATTGCTTTTTCCAATTTTAGGTGAGATCAATTGATTAAGTCAATAGTTATTTGAAAAACTTTGCTATTTAATAATAACATTTTACTATTCAGTGTTTTAAATGCATATTTCATGCCTGACCTTGGGTTAGGAGCTACACAGCAAGAATAGGCAGGCTTGGATCCTTCCAGCCATAGGATGTCAGTGGGAAAGACAGACCGATCCAGTGTGATGAAGCCATTAAATATTTTATGAATTCTTCTCCTTTAATTCTCCATTCTACTTGTCTGACATGGGCTGTAGGATTCTGGTCATGTGCCAAGCCCAGAGAGGGAAAGATTAGTCACCTAGACATTAGGACCTCAAAAAACCCAGTTTTTTCTTATATAGCTTTTTAAAAAATGCATTCTACATGACCCCATCTTAGTCCCCACCCTATCATAGGGAACGTAACCTTTTTTTAATGATGCAGGGTCATCTCAATACATATGTTTTATCCTTGGTTGCAGGGGGCATTATTACTGCAAGTGCAGGGTTAGTGAAGATTGGCCACAAAGGAATACCTGGGAATGTTTTTCTTGTAAAATGAAACAAAACAAAACAGTATAGTTTTTTGTGTAGGTCTTTGCTTTTCTCCTGAAAATGTGTGGAAGGGTACGCAGATGTGACATTTCCTGGGTGACGCAACACTGCTGCTTTTCTAAACAGATCCCCAAAGCCAGGACACAAGGAGTTTTCGTAACCTCCAGAAAGCCACCTACTTCAAAGCCATTATCAAAGTTCTCTGTCTAGGCAATAATGAGCGATTCCTGCATTGCTACTCACAATGTGGCAGCCATCATGGCCGAAGCCGTGGCTGCTCACTGGGCATCCACACACATCTTCAACTTCTCAGATGTTCCTGCATCGGGGAAGGTCCATGGGATTGGGTTTGGGCCAGTACAATATGGGTGGAAGTGATGTATGCCACCCCCACACAGACATGGCATTTAAAACCATCTCCTGTGTCGTCAGCCCTCCTCCCCTTCTGCAACGACCTTGTAAACTATATAACCCAGGTGACATGTTGTAAGATGGAAACAGCCTGGTCCCTGAGTCACCATCTGGGAAGAGCCACCAACCCACACTGGCTACACATCCACCTTCACATGTAAAGTCTGAGGTTTATTTACTAGCTTCTCCCAACAAACGCAGCCATCTGACCATGCTGCAGCCACTCTCTATCTTTCCATCACTAGAAGCCCTGGGCCTGGACCTTGCCTCCCCATTCAAGGCCTCTAGTGTTGACCTTATTGCACACAAAAATCACAAGAACAAATGCTGAGGGCACACGCCATGCCAACGAAGTGTAAGCATCATACACACATAATCCTTTAATCTTCTCCTTTAAGCCAGATGCTGTTTTTATCTCCATTTCACATATGAAGGAACTGAGGCTCAGAGAGGTTAGTTGATTTGCGCAGAGATCCACAGCTATTGGAGTCGGAAGAGTTGGAACAGAGGCCACGTGCTGTCATGCAGGGCGCTGTTGCACCACTCCGCCCACCCTTTTGTTTCAGCACCATCCAGCTCCCCAGCACAGTGCACTTCTGCTAATACCACGCTGGCTCACAGGCGGTCTCACAGTGACATTCCTGCTAATACCACGCTGGCTCACAGGCGGTCTCACGGTGACATCCCTGCTAATACCACGCTGGCTCACAGGCGGTCTCACGGTGACATCCCTGCTAATACCACGCTGGCTCACAGGTGGTCTCACAGCGACATGCCTGATTTATATGAGTTTGCTCTGCTTTCAGAGAAGCTTACTACACCCAGATCTCAGAGGATGACATGTTACCAGAGAATGGAAGGGAGCTTCTTCAAAACCTACCAATTTATGATCATGGGAGGCTGTCTCTGCAAACTACCTAGGTCACGGCGGCTTTGTGCTATTTTAATGTTTTCCTTTTAACTGAATTCTAGGCATATGCAGCCTTAAAATTATACAGCTGCCTGCATGATACATGAAATTTCTCAAGCAATATTTTCCACATTAACAATTCATGATTTGAATTGCATTATGTTCTGGCCCAAGCGTTGAATCAATGAGGCATTAGTGTTTTGTATTTTTGCCTTTGTATTTTTCTGAATTGTTGATATTGTGTACAATGAGTTGGATATTAGCTTTATGATCAGACAGGACAGCTATCATCTGTTAATGAGGTGCCAGGAGAAGGAAAGGAAAAGATCAACTATTAGGAAGCCATAACATGGCTCAGAGGCAAACACTCTGATTTCCAAAACGGGCCAGTTTTGCTGTGCTTGGGTAAATCTAAGATTTGGGGTATTCTATCCCTAGAGGTACAAAATATGCTGCCAAATTAATCACATTAACTTGTAATAACTGTGAAAGCCATGGTGTGGCTAGATTTCTAACCACCAAAGTTCTGATTTTAGGAAATCTCTAAGTGTTTAGGTAAGAAAATACTTGCATTTCTAATGATGGGGTCTGGAGACATTTATCTGAGGCTCTCTTGGCTACAACATGACAAGCATTGCCAGAATGAATCAGATTTTCGTCCTGGGAGGCAACGTGGATCCTGGAATGTGGACCTCATTCCTTACTCGGATCTCGGCTTCCACACCCCCGTCTTGGGAGCCTAAGCGAGCTAGTTGTACCGCTCTGAGGTTCAGTTCTACTGATCCGTGAACTGCGGATTATAAGAACACCCCACCCTCAGGATTTCACTGCAAGAATAAGATAAGACGATCTGTGTGGGAAGCCCAGCCCAGGTCCTGGTCCAGGGAAGAGCAGTAGGCTCACATGTGCTGCATGGAGCACTCAGTAAACACCAGGTGCTGTTGCGAATTGTCATGAGGATTTCTTCACCTGGGCTCTAAATGCCTGGTCCCACGTTGACACATGGGATAAAGCATTTGCTCCGTAGCACCAGAAATCAGGTATCCTCCAATCCTCTCACTGAGATGCCCTTCTGAGCCTAACCCAGAATTGCAGAGCAAATGGCTAGATCTCCTTTTCATGATTTTGTTCTGATCCAAGAGGATCTTCCCAGACATTCTCATTAACAGTCTCCCTAGTTCAGCCACATGGCCCCATTTTCTCTGTTAAGTTGCCTATAGTTTTCTTATGGTCATGTCTGCCTTTTACCTTTGTGATGTGCTCAGTCCAAACTCTACTCAAGTTAAGATCCACTGCTTTTAGATTTTGGCTGTGAGGAAATGGAGATGGGGAGCTCCAGGAGTCACAGAATAGTTGAGAGGCCTGGAACACAATCCCAGATGCTAGCAAGGCAATTCAAGTGGCTTCCCTGGGCCTCAGTTTCCTTCTCTGAACCCCAAGGGGCCCTCTGAGGACCCCAGAAGTTCCTCAAACTCCCTGAATGTAGACCCTTCCTCCAAAAGTCCTTGGTCCACCAGCCCATTGCTTGGTGTGGCCCAAGTACCTGCTGCTGGGGCTAGGACACACCTCCATCCCTGGCACCAAGGTGCTCAAGGTTCTCCCACATCAGCATCTGCTCAAAGCCAAGAATCAGCCTGCTTGGGGATATGCCATGGAAGGTCTGTGCTGGGCTTTGCAATAAGCCACTCCTGGTTCTAGATCATGGTTTATGACTTGAGACCAATTCACTTAGCTTCTCAGATTCTTACTTTATCCTAGTGAGGATCCAGGCACTTACTCACAAAGCGGTGTGGGGAGCCTAAATGAAGTAAAGCAGGTAAAGTTCCTTCCCCAGGACACCCCCACTCCACTGCACAGCTCACGGCCCCCGGATGGTAAGTGTGCAGGATATAAGGACTTGGACACAAAATCTGACTTTTCTAGGCTGGTTTCCTCTTCTGTAAAATTATGTGATGTGATTCGATAATTTTGGGAGTGGGTTTATTATCTCAAACTCTTTGTCTCTGTAAAGGCTCCTGCAACTTTCATTTACCATCTTGTTTGAACACTAATACTTCACCTCTCTTACAGCACTTGACAAGGGATACATGTCTGGGGCAGCACCCTCTGCCTTTCTAAAGCCATCTTTCCTTTAGCAGAAGACTTTATTTTTCCTTTTGAAACAAATGAAAATATATTCAGAGTTCGATGCCTGTAGCTCAGCAGCCAGGTGCCAGCCACATACACCAGGGCTGGTGAGTTCGAACCCAGCCCAGGCCTGCCAAACAATGGCAACTACAACAAAAAATAGCCTGGCATCGTGGTGGGCACCTGTAGTTCCAGCTACTTGGGAGGGTGAGGCAAGAGAATCACTTAAGCCCAAGAGCTGGAGGTTGCTGTGAGCTGTGATGCCACAGCACTCTACTGAGGGCAACATAGTGAGACTCTGTCTCAAAGAAAAAAGAAAGAAAAGAAAGAAGAAAATATATTCAGGTAGATGCCAAAGGAAAGTATATATTTTTTAAAATTTTTTCCCATCGAAAATACATGATTTGTAGCATTATTTCCCCTTCTAGGAATCTCCTTAGATTTGGAGAAAAATCACATGCCAGTGAGACTGTGGATTTTAAGTATGTGTTAATGATAATCACACATCCTAAGCCTCCCAAGATTCAGTTACGTTTTGATTGCTCCTAAAAGAATGAAACTTGGCTTAAATCGCCCACAGTTGGGAATGCCATGACTCAAGGCTCCGCTCCACTTGGGCATTTTGTTTGAGAAATTAAAGATCTCACATGAACAGGAATCCCCCATTTATTATAAGGAAGATCTATCGTCAGCCAGACACTAATACAAAGGTGGAAAAAAATAATGGTTACTGTGTCTGCTCGGAGGAAAGGTGGCCCCACGAGGCAGAGTGGAGGTCAGGTCTAATCAGCAAGCCTACTAACCTCCCAGCAGTTTCATTGGGAACTGGAGTGAGGGGCTTTGATCTTCCGGAACAGAGGGGAACTATGTGAAGAATGTAAAACTCTGGTTCTAAAACTCCATTTGTAAGAGCTTGGGACCACTCCCCACTTGGTGGGACCTCTGCTCCCATTCTCAGTGACCTGGGGCAAAGACCCCAGTGGGACAGGCCAGCCAGAAGCAGAAGAGGCCTGGTGGGATGAGGAGGAGGAGGGATCCAGGGATCCAAGCCCCTGTGGGTTTCCAGTTCCTGAGCAGACAGCTCTTCTCAAAGTTCTGCATTAAAAAACCCAACACTCGGCTCAGCTCCTGTAGCTCTGGGGCTAGGGCGTCAGCAACATACACCGGAGCTGGTGGGTTTGAACCCAGCCCAGGCCTGCCAAACAACAATGACAACTACAACAACAACAACAAAAAAAATAGCCAGGCTTTGTGGCAGGTACCTGTAGTCCCAGCTACTTGGGAGGCTGAGGCAAGAGAATCACTTACGCCCAAGAGTTGGAGGTTGCTGTGAGCTGTGATGCCACAGCACTCTACCGAGGGCGACATAGTGAGACTGTCTCAAAACCAAACCAAACCAAACCCAACACTCTGCCATTATGAAGAGATGAGCCAGGATAAAAAACATTCCCTCCTGGATGGACCCACCCCAAAGCCCCCCAGCTCTGTCCCTCGCCCCTTTCCTATCTTGTCCTCCGTCCCTCACTCCTTTCCTATCTTGTCAATGAACTGAAAAGAAGTTAAATTAATGGTGGCCTTCAGGGTGCACAAAGGATCGGAATCAGAGAATACCTGGGAAAGTCTTTAATGAACTATATATATCACAAAACTATTTGTTAGTGATAAGTCCTATTTTCAGAGGGAAACTAAAATCAGACTACCTGGGCATTTCTCTACAGCTGCAGCTGGAGTTGCGCTGAGCTGGCACAGCCCGTGGAGGATGAAGCCCCTGAACATTGGGTCCCAAGTCAGCTCAACAAAAGAGGGTCATGGGACAGATATATACAGTAGGACCTCCACAGCTGACCCCCTCCCTTACGTCCATCAGTTTACCTAATTTTGATAGACTGGACATGCACCACATGTATGTGCTAGTGCAGCAGGCCTGGTTGCTTATGTTGACCACCCCTGTATATTGATCACTCTGTTACAGTCCCTTACAGAGGGACTCTGCCACAGTCCCCTACAGAGGGTCTCCTGACGCTCCTTGGACTGCTCATTTCTTGACACTTAGAAATTTGGGCTCTGTCAATGGACACAGCTGAGTCCAAGCTCTGTTCTACCACTGATCCACACAACCTTGAGCGAGTTGCTTCTGTTCTCTCAGCCTGGCTCACCAGTGTGGAATGGGTAAGAGTGCCCAACTTCACGACTGGTGTGAGCATTTAATAAGAGCACCAGGACCAGGCCAGGCGTAGAAGTGACACACACACTCCCAGGTATTAGCGTTCAGATGCACTAGTGACCTCACTCTCAGCACTCAATCTATAGTTTCTTGCTGGCCTTGAATGGTGTCCTCAGCCCCAAATCCAAAAGGCAGGCGTATCACCACCAGGCCCAGAAACCCTCTGTATCTGAGGGGGCCAGATGGTAACGTCCTGGACACCAGCTCCAAAAGGGGCAAGGTGAAGAGTTTTATAAGAAGTGAAAATGATTCTTATTTTCTGTATTATATTTTATAATATATTTTGCTATTTTATGTTCACTGTCACCCTCCACGGTGTGATTTTCATAGTGATTGGGATCAGAATCACTGTATTACTGGGAATTTTGAAATTCACTACTCCTCTCCCAAATCTGGCCATTTGGCCTCTAGTGCACCTCCAGTCAGCAGGAAGGAAGGGTGCAGTGGATATAAGCTCCGGCACCTTAAGAGAGATGCACCTGGCACCCACGGTACCGTGAGAGAAGAGCACGAGCATCCAGCCGCAGAGGTTTAATGGACAGCACAGGACCAAATCAGTGATCAAGAACCACCCACTTCCCTTGGCCACTGCTTTAGTCCCTTGGTCTCTGCTTTCACCCACTCTTGAGAAGGTGCTAAGCCCCTCTGCCACACACACACCTTCCCACCCCAGCAGAACAGGCAGGACAGAGGCACCTCACCAGAGGCACTCCGACATGGGATAACCACAGACGACTGAGGAAGGCTGGCTTGATTGTGTGCACCAATCACACATTCTGGGGATTTGATTGTCTCAAATTTTGCACTTGGGTCGGGTTGAGTCCCTCAAAACAGATATGTTGAAATCTCCCCCCTCAGTACCAGAGAATGCAACTTTATTTGGAAATAAGGGCTCTGCCGAATTAAATTAAGAAGAGGCTGGTGGGTCAATCCTACTCCATTGTGGGAGGGGTAATTTGGACACAGGCAGGCTCAGAGGGAAAATGAGGGAAAGACACACCGGGAAGACACACGTGCATGTGGCCGGCCATGTCAGACAAGTGCACGCCAAGGAATGAATGGTGGGGGCTGCTGGAAGCTGGGAGAAGGGTTGGGAAAGCTCCTTCCCTGGTGCCTTCAGAGGAGTGTGGCCCTGTTGACACCTGGACTTCCAGCTCTGGCCTCCCACACTGTGAGACTCACGTGGCTCCAGGGCTGGTTTCGTGGCACGAGACCAGTGCAGTCACATAGGTATGCCCAGCCCTCAGTGCAATGTCAGAAGCTACTAGAAAATCAAATGAAACGGGGATAAAAACTGGCCACTGGATTTGAAAACTTAGAGGTCATGGGTGACTGTGATGTCATCGGTGACCTTGACAAGATTCAGGGTGTGGCACCTGTCTGAAGTAGAGAAAGGAAAGAAGAGGGAGGGACTTGGGGACAGTGACACTCCTGGGGAGAGTTCTGTTGTAATAGGAAGTTGAGAACCAAGTCAGAGAAGGAGGCAGATGTGGGAGGAAGGGGAGTTTCTCTGAAGACAGGCGATACTACAGTGTGACTGTACCTGGATGGGAACGACCCAGCAGGGAGGGTGAGAAACTGCAGACCCAGCAAAGAGACAACTGCTACAGTAACGTCCGTGGGTCTAGAAGCCAGACCCACCACACAAGGTGGAGGGTTTGACCCTGAGGGGAGTCACCTGTTGTGTCTCCTCCAGCAGGAGGGAGGCAGAGGATGGCCCTGTGGTAGTGTGGTACTGTACAGATGCAGGCTAGCTGGGTGTGTGGGGAGAGTGACAGACGTCCTGCTGAGATTCTCTCAGTGAAATAAGAGTGAGGAATGTGGGAGGTTCAAGAAGGAAGAAGTCAGTGAAATCACAATCCAGGGCATCTTTTTTTCAAAACCTACTAGGGGTTGTGAAATCAGTTAGGAAGTGCCAGCCTAGCATTTTAGTAAAAGGAAATAAGATAGGAGCAGGGATCCGGAGTAGTCAATGTGAGTCTCAAAGCTTTCTTTCCCTCCTATACATAAACATAAATGTAAAAGCAAGTTTATCAAAGAGAGGAAATGGAGCAGGACCCCTCCAGACTAATGGCCATGAACTCCTTAACACAGCAGTGATATCCCAGCCAGTCCACCTGCCCGTGTGGGTAGAGGCCTAGGGGGCAGGTGCTTCAGCCAGGGTTGGGGGTTGGTCCAGGGAGTACCCTGAGAGACAGCTGGCTAGACAAGGTACATGCAAATGAAAGGTTACAATTACAGACAGGGAATCTGCTCTGGGGAAGGAAGCAGGGAGGGTGTGAGACAGAGGAGGGGCAGAGACCAGGCGACAGGGCCAGTGGACTGTAGCACTCTGAATGGGGAGGTCAAGGTTTCCTCAAGATCTAGGGCAGGGGAACTGACTGTGTCCCCTTACAAACGTTCCTTCTCTAGAAGGAATGTGCTGGGCTTCTCTTACGGAATGTAAAGATACTTGAAGGTAAATGGCATCATATCTTGGTCAATTTTCCTAGCACTCACCACAAAATTGTTTTCTTGAACGCAGTTTCGGTAAATTAAATAATAATCATGTAATGAATCACATAGTTCTTTCAGTTCCATCAACTTTCAACAGCTACAGAGAGTACCAAAAAATGTACATACATTTTAATAAAGGAGAAAAACTGTATTAAAATTCTCATATTCAACATACACTGATAACAAAAGATGAATACAAGTCACCTGTGAGCACCCTGCCCAATCACAAAGGTTGATTGTGATTTGAGTGTTACGAGGTGATAATCTTATCTGGTCCTATATGGTCCCGCCATGTGCATTCTCTGTCTCAACCATTTCTCTTCACCTCTGAAGCCTCAGTTTGGCTACTTTGAAGTAATTTACACAACCCACTGCCAGCGATGGAGGGGCTGAGGGTGACTGTGGCACAGAAAGGATGCAGGTGGGAAGGTGGCACCACTCAGGTGCTTCTGGGTCTGACAAAGGACAGGTTTGGGGCAGGGGTGGGAGGAGGGTGGTGTCTGAGCCCCGACAGGGTTAGGACCTTCTTCTTCACGTCCTTATGTTGTGGGGTCTCCTAGAACCCAGGTTCTCAATGTCCTGTATCCTACTCCTATTCGGTTACTCTTCAAGAAACTTGAAGTCTGCAATAACACAAACAGAAAGCTATTTCCCCAGAGGATATTTACATAGCTATAGGTGTCCTTGCGATGACATCGAATGTTTCTAACAAAGTCTAAAGCAGTAACTTTCAACCAGTGTGCCATGTGGCACACACTGGTGTGTCCTGAGAGGATCTTAGGTGTACTGTGAAAATGTTTAAAGATCATTAATTAAATTATATTGGAAAGAAGTTCAAAGCACAGTAAGTATATTTTTGTTTTTACTCTTTTTTTCTTTGATCAACATAATTTGTGTGCCACACAAGTTTAACTATAGGTTCAAGTGTGCCATGTGATAAAAAGGTGGAAACCACTGGCCTTAAGGTATACAAACCTGCCCCAGAGTCTCAGAAAATCCAGATGGTTTCTGGGGGGCTGGCATTACCACCAGGGGGCCAGTCAGCCACATGTTATTGCACTTGGCAGACAGTCAGTGAGAAACTCCGGCTCTCACTTACTATCAGGAGGTGACAAGAGATGAAGGTAGACTCCACGGCCCACAGCAGCTGCCACGCGCGCTCTGCCCCACGCCTTCTCACCACATTTTCACTCCCTGGCCTGCACCTGTGTCTCTGGTGGGCGAGCTGGGGGGACCCTTAGGCTCAGGGGTCTTGGAGCAGCCATAAGCCACAGACTGACCCATGTGGGAATGTAGCGACTCCAGAAGCCTGGCCTCTGAGCTGGCTACTCTGATACCAGAACTTTCCTGTTTTTGTTGGGCTTCCTTCCCTTTCAGCCCATTCTTCTGTCTTCCTGTGAATTCAACCCATTTTCACATGAATCCTCCCGTCAAGTTCTGCTTCTGGCCTTCCCACACCCCCTGTTATAGACAAAGAGGCCAAGAGTCTACTTAAGTCAAAAGATGGGGTGCAAGTCCACGCAGGACCCGAGCATCTGTTTGTGGACTAGAATGTTTCCCTGGCAGATTTCTGCCAAATTGCCACAGCCTCACGATGCTGTCCTACGTTGTCCTCCACTGTCCTGCAGGTACAGCTCTGCCTCCCTCCCTGGACTGAAAGCCCTCAGAGTCTGGACCACATCCTGCCTCTCTCTCCAGGCTTTGCAGAACCCAGGCCTGGAGCCTAAACAGAGCCATAACGAACTAGGTGTTCCTTCCCCAAAGGCTGCACGTTCCTCCTGATTCTCTGGCGCTCACCTGTCACTAGACGACATAAGTTACCTCCCCCCCAGCATAGCCCAGACACCCCTTCCACAGTGATCACTCCTGACGTCCAGACAGGGTTATGTGCCTGCTTCTATTTACAACCACGTTGTCCTTGAATAGAAAGAAATGTGGGAACCAACTCTGAATCTGTCCTTTTGTAGCCCTGCCCTTTGCAACAGCTCTACCTCTGATCCCAGAATCTCCTGGAAGTATAGTTTGAGAAAGAGAGACTGCCAGAGCTGACATTAAGATGCAGGAGGTTATTTGTATTACTCAGATTATAAACATGGTCTAAGGTCACCTTGTAAACTGTTCAGGTAAGGACATTAGCTAAAAGCATTGGGCATAACTGGGGTATGAGATGTGCCCAGAAAAAAAGTATTTGTCATACTGAGTACGCACCATCTGTTAAATCAAGAATCCCAGGATACCGAGAGAATGGGTGGGACACCCCATGACAGATGGGCAGGAATGGGCTCCCCCCATGGGGAGGGCCAGCGAGCTGTGCGACTGCCGTTTCAGCAGAGGGGATAAGAAGCTTTAGGGAGTCCACTCTGAATAAAGCCCCTGCATGAAGCTATGAGGGCCATTCTCCCTTTCTGCTCCTGGTCTGTCTCACTGGCTCCCCCACATCCCTAAGTGCTCCTTCATTTAAGAGCCATGAAACTTTCTGAAGGGTTTTATCGTCCAAGGGAATACAGTCTCCTTCTTTAGACTAATCTAGCCAAGAGCCAGAGGAATCTCTTTCCACAACACCCTGTCCCCCAGATCTTTGTGCTTGTTTAATAAAGTGAAGAAGGATGACTATCTTTTCCAAAATGATGGGAGTCCCTGTGTTTTGGGGACCTCTAAATTGCCAAGTTTGTGTGTGTGCAGGGGGGGTGAGTGGCGATCACTGCAAAGGAAAATAACAGAACTTGGATTAGGGGTTTTCAAGTTCAAATTCAACATAACTGTGTCTGTGTCCCACTGAGTCCAGCATGGACCACACTGCCCTGTCCTTGCCAGTGTGAGTGAGTATCCCCTGCCAGGCTGCAAGGCCCTTGAGGGCCAGGAGTCATGAAAGGACACTGCATAGGACTTCTGAACCAGCCAAGATCCCATAGTGTCCAGCAGCTCTGAAACCAAAACCTGTCTAGGTAGGAGGGTCCGGGTTTGTGCCTCTTCGCCAGACACCCCAGGCACATATACCAGCCAGTGCCCCAGGCTCTAATTCAGTGTCATGGTTTCCTGGAAGAAGAGGATCCCGAGCTCCTACTGGGTCTTCCCAAAGTAGTTTCCCAAAGTAGTTTCTAGGTTTAATATAACTAAAAAAAAAAAAAAAAAAAAAAAAAAATCCCCTGGAATAAAATACGACTGGAAGAATTAATGGATAAGTTGGCCAAGAAAACAGGGGAGAGAAAAGAGAAAAGGGCAGAAGTGAAGTGAGACTTCCCCTTTCTGATACAGCGTGCGTTAAGGAGTTGGGGCAAGGCAGGCTTATTCACCAGATAATGCCAGGCCTGGGGGTAAACTATCAGGAAAAAAGAATGAAGATTCATTTTTAGTTCATAAATCACTTACCAAATGATCTCAAGGAAATTTAAACAGCAATTGGCAAAACTGAAACCATAACTATTAAAAGAAAATACCAATGGCTAGTTGTTTGTTTGAGCAAGGGGAAGGCTAGTCTTTAGGCACAGGGGCCATGAAAGAAATTCAAAGGGAAAGAACAATACAGACATCGGACTACGCAAAAGTTAAAGTTTTTGTATGACAACGTCATGAACACTCAGAACTTAGTTAGGTAAGAACCTTGTTGACCCAGCCCTGGTGTGTTGGCGTCAGACTCACCCCAAGCTGGTCCTGCACAGACTTGGAGCTGGTTTCTGTACTGCTGCCTGGTATGGGAGCTTGGTTGACTTCCAGAAACTCAAAGGTTCACATGCAATCCAGCCCCAGGAGAGAAAGCTGCTTCCATTCATTTTTCTTATAATCAAGCCACAGCTTAAATGCAATGAGGAATTATCTACACAGAAGAAAGTCTGTGATGATTTATTTAATAAGGACAAAAATTCTTTATAAGGCAACTAAAGTTTAGCTATTTAAGAGGTGAATGTTTGTATTTTTGTATTATGGATTTTTTTCCTAACAAATAAAATCATATACATAAACAACTATGTATATGTCACTTTATGCCATTTTTTTTTTTTTTGAGATGGAGCCTCAAGCTACCCCCTGGGTAGAGTGCCATGGCATCACAGCTCATAGCAACCTCCAACTCCTGGGCTCAAGCGAGTCTCCTGTCTCCACCTCCCAAGTAGCTGGGACCACAGGCGCCTGCCACAACACCCGGCCATTTTTTGGTTGCAGCCATCATTGTTGTTTGGCGGGCCCGGGCTGGGGATTCGAACCCGCCACCTGCCACCTTAGGTGTACGAGGCTGGCGCCTTAGCCGATTGAGCCACAGGTGCCGAGCCCACTTTATGCCATTTACTGGGTTAAGCTATCCAATAAAAAAAGACTTCATCAAAATTAAAAAAAAATGTTTCCAAGTCTGATTTTTAAAATGACTCAAATTT